>CAEFZX010008696.1:0-133276 GCA_903066825.1 Alfaro cultratus
TTGAAAATCGATTTATTCACTGCATGTTTATGTCTATTAAGGCTGAGATGGATCGGCACTGAAAGCCCTTTAAACCATTCAGACTACGAACACAACAGAGACACAATTAAAACCGTCAGATGACTAATTACCCCGCGATAATAACCCAGAAATAGTCCAAATTAGGATGTATTTTACATCTTTCCTACTTACGGAACGTTTCTGTTTATATCATGGGTTTTTGGTGCCTTTCTATCCTAAAGAAAAATATATAAAACCTCACATAACCTTTTAATAAAGCAGAAAGTACGGCGGCCACCGTAAGAAAGGCTTACAGTATTCAATTATGCCGCATAACTGATCAGTACAGTATTGCGTTGGAACGCAAAAGGTTTTGCGAGGGAACACAAAAGAAAAAAAATTCCCCATGTCTCCTAGGGGGCTCCGTACTATTGTACTGCTTATTCAAATTTATTCTAACCAATTTCTTTCAGGGAATCAGGTTTATTCCCTGAAAAAAATTGGTTTGAAATGGTATAAAAATGGCTTGCCCAGGTTGAATAGAAATGCAAGCCATTTATTTATTTTTTTAAAATTAAAACCATATCACTTTTATTTCACAGTAATGGACTACATTATGTAAGGATATTACAGAAAGGTTTGTTGCTTTTAGTTCCGCAAAATATAAAAAGGTTAAAAGTTTTTTACAAGGCAATATAGTAGGACTGGAGGCTGTTAGGTAAATAAGTTATATGTTCATGCTTTATACTTTGTTGAGGGTAGAGGTTCTTAGAATCTTTTAACGTCATCTTTGGTGACATTTTTTATTCTTAATGTAATCAAAGAAATGGGACAGCATGTTTACTCATTTTATATATTCATTTTAGGCAAATGAGTTTAAAAGTTCAGGGTTGCATAGATTTGAAAGAACTATAGACCATAAAATTCATTCACTAGCTGGTAATAACTTTTCTCTTCATAGTTAACACATTTGCTTGCAAATATTCTACCAATTTACTCACAAAAACTATCTAAATAATACCAAGAGGAAATTAATAAAATAAAGTGTTTTTCCCAGAGCAGATGGAAGTCAGTGATTAGTTTGCAAAAACATAAGAGACAAAAACCTTAAATCCCATTTTTTTTAAAAATGCTGTTTTCTGCAAACAATATCTCTTAGATGCAGCAGGAAAATGGAAAAATCTGCTGTGCTTACCAATGATGAAGTCCCTAGCTGACCACATGGCTGTTGCAGGTTCAGCCTGTGAAATGAAGCCATCTGGTTTGCAATATGGCTTGAGATTAAACTGATATTGGCTTTCGGTTCTGTGTTTATTTGTTTTAGCAACAAGGCCTGATCCTAAACCCTGAGGGCCAAAATGGCTCAACTGTCATTTATCTCTGACCAGATGACTTGGAAAACATCCCTCTAAGTGCTCTGTCTTACTTAGGCTTTCTGTTTGCATTTAAAAATCTTTTTTTGAAAAAAGGGAGATGACAGAACAGGTAAACATCACTGCCTGTGATGCAGCTGTTTTTGTCCTGTTTGGTTTTTCCTTAGTGCTGCAGTTTGGTGGTTGTTATTGCCATCCTGAGACAGATGCTTTTGTTCATTCAGACAAGCCTTGTAAAGATGTCATTGTTTTACTACGGTACAATGTTTCATTGTGATACTTTGCCAAGGACACAGTGTAGTAATGTGCGGCGCCTCGAGCTAGGAATGCTGCTCAATGCATCAGTGAGGTGCCATTTTGTGACCTGATTATTTGCTCCCTCTGCAAATCCAATAAAAACTGGGTTTTTTTAATTTTTATTATTTTTAATTAATCACTGACAGAAAATAAATTCATGAACAAGTCCTGATATATTTAAAAATGGCAGAGGGATCGAGTAGAGCTATAGCCAGGAACACATTAACATTACCCGCATTTCTTAGCCAATGAATGTTGTCATGCATACACACCCAGAATTGTATAGTTGATCTCAGAAGAGGGAGCCACAGTTACCATTTCAGGAGATGTTTTCAATTAAATGAATAAAGTTTTACTGTATCCCAAATAGTCCAATGAGATTTGCCCTTAATGCCAGGAAATAGTCGCAACATGACAAGCAGCCCTGCAGCTGCAAGTTTTAATGCACATGCAATCATAAGCTGTGTGTGTGTCATAAGCTGTGTCTTGTTAAATATTCATTGGTGGGCTGCCAGGCTTAAAACAAGGTTTGTTCAGAACTATTAGGCCAGCCAATACATTTCGCGGGGTTGTTTTTTTAAGACAACCTCTCTGGATATTTTCAGTTCCACACCCAGTGATATGATTAAAGATAAACAGAAGGAAAGCAAAATATATTGCTTCAAACACTCAAAGAGGGTTTCTACAATGCTTCATGTGACACTAGCCTGTGAGGAAGTGGATGGCAGCACTGGACTATCTAGTACAGCTTGTCTTACTGAAGTCAAGCCACCTGAGGTCAGTGTGACACTTGTTATAAAACTGTTTATTGGGAAAAGAGTATGAAAGAAATGCATTAAAGACTGAAGCTTAAAGAATGCTGTAGACTGTTAAAAGGTTTTTATCTATTTAAAGTGCCCTGAATCTTCTTAACAGATTGTTTTTTTATTCAGCATGAACATGCCCGTTTGGACTCAATGGTGCTGCTGTTGATGAAGCTGGACCAGCTGGACCAGGAAATTGAAAACACACTCAACGCCACCTCCTCTATGGACAGCACCCCTACTCTTCACCGCCGTCATCACCTGGTGTGTCTCCATGCTAAATGTTCTTTATTTAACTGTTTTAAACTCAACAGTTTAAAACTCTTGTGTTATCAGCGATAATACAAATATCTTGTAGTGTATCTGTGAGTTTGTAAAATACAAATGACTTCTTATCATGGGATTTTTACCTTCTTCCGTTCCATTTGTGCAGAATACCGATCATGGATCTACACCAGCAACTTCACTAACCCTCCCACCTCTACATGCAACTGGCACTTTCTCATCAGGATCTGCAAAATCTCATGGAGCCAAGCCTAAAAGTGAGGTAAGTCATGGCGGAATCACTTTTTTCCATTATTGGCTAATATCATAGCAACATAAATAAGTGTTAGGTAAATATGACCATAATTTCTTTGCTTTTCAACATTTTTCATTGGTCATACTTGGTAAAACGGATCTGGCCTTTCCCTCTATCTCTGCAAGATAATTAGAACAATGTTTGCATAAGTCTAATAATACCTTAATGACTTTGGTCATATGCAGAAATGAAGGTTAGAGTTAGGGTTAGTCTTATTTTCTTTCAAGCATAAAAACAGAAAAAGTGGAAAGATACACAACTTTTTTTTACCAAGTAAAAATCTGAACAGTATGGTAAGAATTTGTACTCAGCAACCCTGGCTTGTAAAACCAGCTTTTAATCGCCGCATGTCTTTTAAGTTATTTTTCTACTGTTTTTTCTATCTCAAAAGTCTCAAGTTTATTGCAGTCTGTTGCAGTATCTAACAAGATATAGGGTTACCCTATATTTACTTCCATCCAACTTCCCATTAACCAGGTCCCTACTAATAGAAAAAGGGAAAAGTATTTTCCACAGCCTAATGCTGCCACCACCATGTTTCATTGTGAGCATGGTATGTTTAAGTTGATTGGCTTCTTTAGTTTTTCTTTATATGTTGGCAAAAATGATCATTTTTGGTGTCATCTGACCGCAGTACATTCTTCCACATGTTTGTTGAGGCACATAAAACCAATTTGGCAAACTAATGACACTGTGTACTGAAAGTCATTTTAATATTTCAAGTTAAGATTTCTGATACAACTTAGATTAAAACTTCATCTGGATATTTTCATGATTTTAGAAAAAAATTACTTTGCCCTGCTTAAAAGTTACTACTTTGTTTTGTTCTTTCAAGTTAGACACCATAACATTTTGTGTGTTGCACTCACTTGTTAAAAACATAATGCTACACTGTTTAGATCTCTTCCTTTCTTCACTGAACCTTGAAGCAGATGAGCTACAGCAGCAGAAGACCACTCTGCGTCTCACTTCTATCAACTAAGAACAGAGAATTGAGGCTACAGCTTCCACAGAATCACCTAAATTAGACAAGCTCAAGTATGCCAAGTATGATATTCACATGGCAGTTTTGCATATTTTACTTAATTACCAAGAATTCATTGTGTGCTACATCAGCAATTCAGATTGGTGGATTTTGTGCACTGGTGTGGAGAATATTTTCTTAGATCACTTAGTCGTTTAATACTGAGCACCGTTTTAACACTACAGCCTCCCTCAGTGACCACAATGCACCCATCTTCTCGGGGCTACTTCCACCAGGGTAATGAACAATTTCACAAAACTCAAATAATCTCAAACATGTTTTTGGATCATGACAAAAAGTTCACTGTACACCAATGACCTCCACAGTCACTGGATCTCAATCAAACAAAGCACCTCTGGAATGTTGCGGAGTGGAAGATATCCATCATGGAAGGGCAGCCGACAAAACAGCAGTAACTATCATATCAATGTGGTCCAGGATCTCTGAGGAATGTTTCTGCACACTGTTGAATGGAAACAGTTCTAAAGGCAACAGGGGGTCTAACCCCTAAAATGAGTTTCTCAGTTGTAGGGATTTCTGTTTGCTCTTAGGAGTTAGCCAAGCAGACGCTAAGACTCCATAATTAGCTGGTTGCAAAGATCTATCCCTTTTCACTCCAACAAAGGGGTCAGAAGGGGAGTCTGAAAGGTGAAAAGCCAGGGCAGGGGGACACGCTTCAAGTGAGCCATGTCTTTATGCTCCTTGTTTGCTCATTTTACAATTTATCAACATTCTGTTCAAGAAGGTCTGCGAACATGGACTTTAGCTAGTCTGTACTTTTATCTCACCTTAAGATAAAATGGAGAAAAAGCATAACAGGGAATGTATATGTGCTAAAAGCAGGGAATTGCTTGCCAGAATTCCTTGGCTTTAATGACATTCCTGAATTATCTGTTGGAGTATCACATTGACACAGCTTTTTCTTATTGCACATCATTAGTTTTCATATGAACATTGGATGATGCACAGTGCATTGGTCTGCAACCAGCTTATGTAACTGTATTCATTCGGCCTGTAACCTTAGGAAACTTGCTAAGCTTTCACTGCACCTAATGGGAAGCTTTTTACAGCACTGGCCCCTTGGGGGACATGATTAAAGCCAAAATGTTTAAGACCTTCTGAAGGATATTTGCAGTAGTTAACACTTTCAGAATGACGCTGAGTATCAAAAACCAGTGATGCATACTTAAATCTTTTAGCTAGACAATACAAATCTTCTAAATGATGTAAACATGAGACAAATGTGGGTCAAGAAGAATCACAGTTGAGGTTAAAATCTCATTTCAGCTGCTTGAATGTTAAGTTTTACAAAATTATACGCTGACATTAAAAAGACATCATCTATAATTAGCACAAATACTCAGAGGCAGAAGGATCCCAACTAGGAAAAATACTAGTTTGTTCTGAGTAGAAGGCAAGGCATATGCCCCGCAATTAGAATGTTACATTTTACTCAAGGTTTACTAGAAGTGACTAACTTTTGTTTTCTTTTGACATGGGTTTAATTTTATGATGCAATGCTAAATAAACTATTCCAAAGAGCATAAATTGGGTAACTGAATTGTTGACACTCTGCTTCATGAGTAGCGAGTACCTATGGATACAAGTGTTTGAAATCCAAATCTGAACTGATTGTTGAACTTTTTAAATAAAATGGCAATGCAAAAAATTCATATAGTAAAATTTAACATGCCCTGGTGTTCTTAACAATCTTTTGTCCTTCTGTTTTCCCACCTTTACTATGTTTTGTTTTGAGCAAGGCCTTTTTCTAAAACTAACTATCTTATGCACATAACTTTATCCAAAAAACCCCCAACATATATCCTAAATAACTACCCTATCTGCTTAAATTAATTGAAACTGTATCAAATATCAACATTCATTAGAGTGCAAAAGAGCAGTAAGCACTTGGTTTACCTTAATGAATCAATAAAAACTTGACTCCTGGATGGATTACTACTTTGTCAGTAGTAATTTATCAACTTGCAATTTAAACCTTGATCCTTTGCTTACCTTGAGAAGGATGATTAAACAGCTACAGCGGTGTAATCATAATATAGAGGTGAAACTATAGTGAAAACAATTCAACTGCACTTGAGTTTCAGATACTTTCAGATATCAACATTTTTATTTCATCTTTAGTTATGTACTGCAATTTTTTTGATGTTTTTATTTATATTTTTTCTATTGCAGACATAACTTTTTGGTTTTCATTGTGGTCTGACGCACAGTTTTTAATTTTAACTGATTTTAAATTTTATATTTTATTTAAAAAATTTTTCTTCTTACATAAGAGGAAAACATCTTGTAATATTCTGAATCAATACATAAAAGAGGAATGGAAGGATTGACTACAGTATAAAGTTATAAAAGAATTATGCAATGATACATTTTTCAAGCAGTGAGTACAGTGTTGTAGAAAGTACTCGAAAAAATCTACTTAAGTAAAGTACAGATACACGAAAATTGTACTTAAGTACAGTAACAAAGTATTTGTACTTCGTTACTTCACACCGCTGAGTGAGTAGGCAAAGACCTACAAATGAATGAGATATGAAAACAGAAAGAAGGTCCGAGAAGTACTCGAAAGTAACAATATTTTGTGCATATTTTTTTATCCAAAAAGACTTGTGAGGACTCTGAAATGAAAATAATCTATTGGAATGGCTCCTAATCAGGGTGAATTGAGAAGGAAAATATTCTCAGATATGCACTGTTTACGCCATACTTCCTGCTGTGGAAATCCACAGGGTCAAATCAAAAGTCAATATTCTCTGAGGCAAGTTTCTGTGGTTGAAAGACAGCTTTGTACTAGATGTACAAAGCAGATGTTTTTCACTCTGACAATTCAAATAAATTACTTTACACGCAATACTATCTTTTTTTAATGCCTTTTATTTTAAAATTATTGTGTCAAGGATTTATTCGGTTTATTGTTTTTGGTACTAGAAATATGTCTACAAGTTTACACAAGATAATTTCAGATAATTTACATAATTACAAAAATGGATATTCATGTAGACTGTATTAGGTTGGTGCACCTCATAAAATAGATGGCATTATAAAAGAACAATATGTGGAAATATTTACTCAACATCTCAACATATATGAGCCAGGAAGTTAAATCTTGGGGACAAATGGATTTTCCAAATGGATAATTTTCTGTGCCAGTTCTGCTGGAGGTTTCTCCTATTAAACGGGAGTTTTCCTTTTTAGCTGTTGCTACATGTTTGCTCACTATGAGGGACTTCTGTTAAGTTTACGACTCCATGCAATCAAGTGTCCACTGTTGATGCACACTAATCCAAGTGGAGTGAATTCTGCAAATCAATGACTTGATGCAATCTGCTGGATTTTCTTAGATAGAAAATGTTCTATCAATTTGAGTTATAAATTGAACTTGACTACATTGCTTACCAACTAGGATCAATTTGGAAGATTGACTTTGAAGCTGTCTGTATGATTGCCTTGAGATGACATTTGTTGACAATTCTCTCTACATAAACTGAATTGAAAATAATTACTTAAAAAATGACTTGCTAAAGCAAAATTAGACGTACAAAAAAGTATGAATTAGAGCATTTGATTTTTAACAGTTTTTCTTCCTGGAGAAGAGTTGAGTGTGTCTTTGTTTGTACTTTGATATTTATGTTCATGTAGGCTGTGTCTGGTGAAATGTTTAGCATTCCTATCATCTTCTGTTGGGTTGTGTAAGCGATAGCTGGTATTTGTGTTCCAGTGTCACTCTCCTAACACATAGTGGAACATTGTGGCGTGATAATACAAAGCATTCTCGTCTTGGCCTTTGCAAAGGTGAATTGGTGGCATATTTGATGAGTGGCCATTTAAAGAGCAATAACATTATCTGTAAGTTATTGCTATGAAGAAGCCACTGAGACCACAACACTGCACATATGATTTCCAGCTAGCCTAGCCGCAGGCTATTGTTAGCCTCCGACAGGTGGTTGTTGATATTGTGTCTGACATGGGGCTAACATCTAGCGGATGTTGCGTCACAGCAGGTGTTTTTCCCGACCAACTATTTTTTGCCCAATCTGTTTTTCTTGGCAGTATTTTGTGTAGCAGATGTGGTTTCTCTCCTGTTTTACTAGCATTGTGTTGCTTAGTTTTAATTTAAAATGTATTTAATTGTTGACTATACTTAGAGCTTATTTCAATTTAGATAATCTAATTATTTTTCCAAAAGTGTAAATTGAAGATCTGAATGTTTTGGAAGCATTTGTTGCCCGCCTCTAATTTTAGCGTTCTGCTCAGGATGTGTCAAGCTGCAGAGTCGGGTGGAGATTGCCGACCCCTGACCACCTTCCTCTGAATGTTACAGTCGGAAACAACACATCAGTCACCTTTAGCACTAGTCATTCCCACCAGCAAAGCTTACGAGCCAGAATCCTCCAAAGAACCCAAGGAGCTGCTGAACAAAGCACATAGCTGCGTGTTAAATTTAGCACGGGGGTGTTTCTACGTGCCATGCATGTGTTGACGGGGAAAGTGCTGCTCTGTACCAGCCTTCAGCCCCTCAATCTTCTGTAAACATGCTGTAACAGGGCAACCTTTGACCCTTTGTTCTGAGCTGTATGTATTCTCTAATGGGAATAGAGATTATAATACAGATATATGTATGTATAAATTAATCACGTTTTATGAACATTTTCACATTTTGTCACCTTTTTCCACAATCATCAATGGGCAATATTGACATTTCGGGTCAACCCATCTAATTGGTGCTCTGATGTTATGGAAGGAAAATAACACTTATTTTTCTTTCTTTCTTTTTTTCTTTTTAAGGTAAACTTTGATATTTATATGCATCTTCCTCCTTATTCTGATGCTCCTGAACAACACTTACTGCAACTACTTTCCTTCAGAAGTCAGCTAATTAGTAAACAGAGTCAGAGCGCGTATAATGTAATCTTGGTATAAGTTCAGTTGTTCTGGGAAAGCCTCGGAAAATTGTTGGACATGACAAAGAGGGGACATTAGAGACCAAGAATAGGGCAGGGATACAGTTTAAAAAAAAAATTAAAAGGAGGCCTAGGTTACAAAACAACATATTTGTACCCCTCATACTGCCTATCTGAAAATGCAAAGTGTGTGGAACAAATGTACCTTATACAACAAGTATAAGGTACAGAAACATCTACACTAAGAGGAACAAAGAGAGCATTAATCCAGGTTTATCTATTATCAGTGAATTAGTGAAGATTTGATCAATTTATTAAAACCATCATAACTTATCCTGGTTTTAAGATAGCTTTTTATTTGAAACTTTATAAGCAGATTGTGTTGAATCCTTTTTTTTTTATCAGTTAAGACTTAAATGACTGAAATTTGTAAATGTTATAAAATGGAAATGAAAAATGAGTATGTAATTCATGCTTCCATCACAAATTGACTGGACTACAGTAATGTGCTGTGTGCTGCTATTAGCCACATTTCCCTGACATGTGGACTGTAAGTTCAAAATGCAGCTGCTCGACTTCTAACCGAAAACATAATCACATCACACCTGTTTTGGCCTTCCTGCACGGGCTTCCTGTTGTTTGAGGATACATTTTAAAATTTGAATAGATGAGCTGGGTTTATACGTAGTTGACACTCTGAGCAGAGCGTGAGGGGGTGCACGACAAACATGTCATCCTTGCCCCTATGCATTGGCCTCGCGTGCTGTTACGGCATGGACAGGGAAGCTGGTCAGATTTGATGCAGCCTCATCAAATCAGAGACAAAAAATGGAGTTCACAAATTAAAAATAAATACTCTCCATCCATTCTGACTGAACTTAAGCTATTTTACAAAGAAGAATGGATAGAAATGTTAGTTTGTAGATTAGCAAACTTGCAAAGACTTCACCTAAAGACAATTGTAACTACAGTAAAATAGTACCAACATGGTACTGACTTCAGGTTTGAGAGCACAATTGTGCACAAATTCATGCTTTCTCATAAAATCCCAATAGAATGCAATAAAATCTGTGGTTGTAACATGACATTGTAAAAAGGCTTAAGAAGTATAAACACTTGCAAGCCACTGCATCAGTTTTTTTGTTTTCTTTCACAGGGCACTTACTTCAGAGATATTTTTATTACACATTGAGAAACAGATTAAATTCCCTGTCAGAAGGTTAGATATGAATTTAGCTCTTTATCTGTCTGCTCATGGCAGACAATAGTTTTGCTGTGGTTTGCGTGCTAAGGTCACTTGCAGACCTCTGCTCTGTCCTTCCTCCGTGTTCCGCTTTGGCAGCCTTGCAGTCCCCAAACATCCTTCATCCAAACCACACCTTCCCACTGTCCTAGTCAGATAAAAGCCCTGGGATTTTGCTACTTTCGCTGCCCTTTATTTATCTTCTCATTTGCTTCTGCATTCCTGCTCTTAGTCAATAGTCAACACAGACTGCAACAGGCATAATCATGTTTGCCTACATTCCACCCAAACATTTGGCTTAAAGGCCACCAGAATGAGTCAGTGAGCTATGACCCAACCACCATTCAGTCCAGCAAGTTCTGGCGGTAGGGGTTCTGGCCATGGCCACGCTTCTAGCTGCATTGTGTTGTGTCATTGTCCCCAAGGTCACTTCGCTGCTGAGTGCAGCTGTAGTAAGGAGACAAATACAGGCCTGTTGTGGTTTACAGTAAGAGGATCAGAAAAAAACAGAAAGGCTTATGTTTGGAACAGGATGTTAAAAATGAACTTCTCCTCAACTCCCACAAGGAAATCTTGTTTTTCCTGTCAATTTGGCTGTATATTGGTGCATCAAGAGAGAACAAGACATGAAAAAAACATACGCAGAATTTGGAGCTTTCTTTATTTCATCATTGATGATTATCAAACACTACATCTAGAAGAAAACACCTCACACAGTCAAAACATGCCCACACCATCCACATGTGTGAGCCTGACCCAGTTTGCATATGCAACTTTTTGTCTAAACAGACTTGTATGTTGATGCCCTTAATTCTTTTTTGACTGAGTGAACCTTTAGTTATTGCACCTTTTCACCAAAATCAAATAGCTCATAAATTGCTGTGTTTACCCTGCTCTCATTATCCCTCTTAATTAAATTAAGGGTCGATATCAAATCAACATAACCTCAAGTGCAACTTAATATTTCTCTATAGATTTTCTTTCTTTTTCTTTTTTTATTAAAACAGCACTTATGAGCACTAAAGGATGTTAGAAGCTAGTACATTTGCCTTGTAAAAAGGCGCATCTGCTGCATGATGAAGAAAAACCGTTCAGCAATAGTTGCAGGATGACGGTACATGTTGACTGTAAATCTTAAGGATGACTAGAAGATTCAAGCATCTGGAAACAGCCCCGCAGCACGCTGATAATGAAGTGTCATAAATCAGAGAACAACAAACTGAATGCACTCAGACACAAGTGCACAGGAATGCACAATAAACCACGGCGCAATTAAAAGGGACACTTATTTGGCCGGGTGGTTCCAGGTTCTGAGTGAGATTCTTAGCTGGAGTGTGTTTTCAAGTGATTTCATTGATGTTTTCCTTCGACTTACATTACCTCACTGATGATTCATGTCAGTGAAGATTATTGTCTTTTCCCTTGATTTTTTTTTTAAGACCATTTCAAAGGAATGTCGTAAATATGTTCAGGCGATTGTATCATGTAAGGTAGTAAGCATTCAAGCCCCTTCTAATCTAATTGACACTGCATCTAAAGTGCTTACCCTAGTCTGTTTTAAAAGTCTGGCCCAGGATGTCTCCGACTGGTCCTTGTGCGAAGGGAGTTGTGACAGTTTAATCTCTCTTCTTAACCCGCTCTGTGCTTTCCCCAAAATGTCAGCAGCAAATCCACAAGCCAGCATAGTTGATGCAGTTGGGAATTTGCGCTTATTCTCATTAACTTTGTCCTGTAAGCCCAAAAACCTTTTACGTGTTGAGGAGAAACTGATGTGATTTTTTGTTTCTTGATTAGTTTCTTGATGCAATGTATATATCATGCATAACACAATGTGAAAAAGTACAGTCGTTGCTTCCCTTTTCAAATTACAAACTAACTGTAAAATACTATTTTTCTATGAGAACTAATAGGAATTTTTGTTGGCCATGTCTTGTGCCATCAGGTCACAGTTCTTGTCTAATCCAGTAATGGATTTTTAAGACCAGTCAAGAGTCCGTTTACGTTAATAAAGACCAGGTCTAAGACCCTCAAGATCCTACCTGAAACAAGACGCCCAATCAATTAGCTTACTTGTGTAAACATCTGTGAAAATGGGTGTCCATGTTTGAATTTTAACCTGTCCCACTTGCATTCAGCTGAGATGGAGACCATAACTCTACTCTGGAGTTTGAGTTACATGTGTCCAGTTGACAGTAGGACTGAGGGCCCACTGTGTGCTCAAAATAAATATTAACCTTCTTATACAACTAAAAAGCCTTTACAATGCCTTGCAAAAGTACTCACACACCTTGAACTCCTTTTAAATTGCTTTTGCACAACAACCAAACACTGTTTTTTATATATTATTTCACAAACTACACCAATGCTGTGTATAACTGTGAATTGGACAGTAATTGATACATTCTTTTCAAAATGCGAATAACAATCTGAAAAGTGTGCCCCAAAAGAAAATCTGTTCTATTATTTTCGATCTATTCTATTCAGTCTGAAGCAAAACCTAAATCCAACTGAGAATTTAGTGTGGCATGCCATAGACTAATATTCACAGGTTCACTCCATCCAATTTGTCTGGGTTTCAGCAAAGAAGAATGGAAAATGTATTTTAGTCTATAAATCTACAAAGTGGGTAAAGAAAATATTGTTCTTCAAAGTTCAGGCTTGCAATTTATTGCACTTGGAAGAATGGCGGCGTAAACCAAAGCCGCCATTCTTTATGCACAAAGTATGCACAAAGTATTTATAAAGCATTTACTAATTTGTTTCTACTTTACAAGAGCTCAATACTTTCTGTTATTGAATCACATAAGATCCCAGTAAATGAGCTTATGTTGGTAATTTGTATGAGACAAAATGTGAAAAAAAGTTTATAGAAAAAGAAATGCTATCGCAAAGTACTTGTGCTTTTGATCTCGGAATGGCTTTTTAAATCTTTTTCGCTGTTTTGGTTTGTACTTACTGTTAAATCGAACATCAGGGCACTAATTTGCCTTTACTGCAGGAAACTTTCTAGTACGTCATTACACCAACTCATTGTGTCATTTACTCACTTCCCCTATACATAAAATAAGTGTGGCATCTGAAACCTACTTAATTGTGGAATGTCATCGAAAAAAATTTGGGGTCAAACTTCCATGAAAAAAAAGCTAACATGGGACTTTCTGACAATTTCTTACTTTTTGCAATCCTAATCTGACAGAGTAAAGAGAAAAATGAATTTCTTTGAAGATGCACTGCAACGCATTTGCGCTGTTGATAATGAATAAGTAAATTCCAGATAGCATCTCCAAGGGTTTTTGTGACAGTGCACATGCAATCCTTCCCTGATCACACACAGTTACCATATGATGCTGACTGACTGTTAGCCATATGGGCCAATTTAGCTATTTGCGCTAAGTGGTGGAGAAAAGGTTTGGGTTAGCTTAAGACTCATAATCCCCAGCTAGCACAGACCATGGGTGGTCACACACGCACACACACACATCCAACCTCCAGAGGTGGAACAGGCGATAAGAGGCTAATGGAGGGAAAGAAACTGGTTTGTTGGATTGCCTGGGTTTGTGTATGAGCCACATGCCAGTGATTACTTATCACGTTTATAGAGGCACAAACAAAATATGCTCTCTGTTGGGGTAAATCAAAATGGCATCTGTCTGCAAGCCAAAGTGTTAAGTATCAAGGCATTTTTTTTTTTTTCAAAACAAAGAAAAAACTATTATAAAATTCTGCCATGTTAGTGTTTTACAGATCTTTAAAGATATGCTATAAACCATTTCCATCACAGGACACTTTAAGGTTTTTAAAGAAACCTATTAAGGATTTTCTTTGAACCTGGAGAAAATGCCTTCAGATGTAGATGCAAAGACACCATTTCTGAAGTACATGTACCATAGCAAAACAATTCGTGGGAAAATCTGTTTCACTAAACTGCAGACTGCGGTCGGGGAAACAATAACCATATGGCATTAAACTGTGCAGGCCCACAGATCTTTCTAGACACATGTGTAAGGGAAACAAATACCATACCGCTAAACCAGGTCACTTCCATGAAATTAGTGGCAGTAAACGAGACAGCTGAAGTGGCTCTGCAGCCCACAGGTCCCCAGTGAACACTTGACACTTGCCTGGACAATCCCACGCAGTCCAGGCAAGTGTCTGGCCCTCTGCTCCTGGCAGGCACACATTGAGAATGGGTGGTGCAACAAAACCACATGCTTGTAAAAGAGAAATCATCATCTTTGTTTAGTCTAATTTCAAAAGTTCATTGCATTAAACTGTGTCCTTGTTTTCAATTGTACCAATTAAGGGATGGATGGGGGATTTACATCCACCCAAGTTTATTGCACTTCAGACTATTAAATAGATTTGGGATGTCGCGACACAATGCATTTTCATGCAAACATAAATAAATAAATAAATAAATAAATAAATAAATAAATAAATAAATAAATAATGCTTTTGAATCTAAATTAAGATCTTGGGATATGCTACAGATTTGAAAACACAAAACTAATCATGCGTTTTCTTCATGATCCCAGTGTTTTTGTCAACTTTAACTACATGGCTGCTAGTCATAGACTTATGTTTACTCCCAAAAAGTATGTGAATGGCATCAATTAGGGTTTTTTGGCAGTAAAAGTGCCAAGCAGAAAAATGAAATGTTTTAAATTATGTACAGTTTAGCCATTTCTTCATTCATTCAATGTCTTCTTGTTTGCACCAAATCTCTTGAATGATATCTAGAATACCAATACAACAATTTACACAAGTATTTAAACAAAACATGCACGTATTTTGTATATGTATTTTGTTGTCTCAGTCTGTAAAAAGAAACAGAGACATCACAAGCTGATACCAACGGGTTCACTCGCCATGCAAAATGAACGGCTACCTGTAACAAACTGTAGTTTGAATTATGAGTGATAGTCCTCCATTAGTTTACAAACCGTGACTGTCTGTTGCTTTTTAGATTTGAACATTCCCAGACAGCTCAATTTGTTCTTTTTGTAAGCTAAAGAGAAATGGAGCAGCTTTCTATCGGCCTCTTGAACAGCAGTGTGTTGCAATACGTTGGGGAGGGCCAGAACTGGTACTATGTGCTCCATTCACCTACAATGTGGGGGAGTGTTTCCTACATTTTGCACATGGATGGAAATGTGGACATTGTCAGTGTATTACAGGAATTCTTTTTAATAGCTCCAATCTCTTGTAGAGGAGTGCAGATTAAAACAGGTCAGGGTGCGGAGCTCAGCCGAAGCCCCTGAGGTCAAATGTCATGGGCAAGAAAGACCTTTGCATTCCATGTGACTGCTGCTCTCCACACACACTCAAACGCACATCTACGCACACACTTGCACCCTCAAACACTTATCCTTACTCCCCACTCGCTGTTAACGCAGGAGTAATCCCTAAAATCCACAACAACTCCAAAGAAGGATATATTAAGTTCACTTCATGAGGAAAATCTACTTTGCTGTGATTTTTATCTATAATGTTTCCCCTACGTGAGAGTTGAAACAACACTGACTCATGAAAAAAGTGTTCATATTGCTCGGACTATTAATGATGTGATATTTGTTAAGAGGTCTCTAGTGAGTTTATTATCTGCTTTGACCATTTATTAAACATGTGCACATCAGAAAACTATGCAGACTTATTTCTGGGACCGTAGAGTCTCTGGAGTTCCTCTGAGTGTAATCCCAGTGTACCCATGCAGCCCTGTGACTTTCTATTAAAACTGTATATTTAGGTGAGTGTGTGGTAAATCTTTCTTAAACTTTTCAGTGCAAGGAGTTTCTATAGATGTGTATTGTTTCACCACCACAATACATATCTGCTGATAAACCTGGTTTATCAGCAGATTTATCAGCCAATCACTGCAATGAAGTGCAGCGATTTGTATGAACATTAAAACATTATGAAAATTCTAGAAACCAAATCTTAACTATGTTCTTTCTTCTGATCTTTTTTTTTCTCCAGGGCCTCTCCGTTTCATCTGGGAAGAAAAAAGCAGGTAAGTCATTTCTAATCTTAAAATGTGAAGTTTGTTTATAATCTGTGGTTTGCTACCTGAGAATCTGAAATCTTCTGATTTGATCAGCACCTTTTTCCTCTAACCTGTTTGTTGTTTCTATGAAGCTTAAGAAAACACTTTGTAGCTTATCAGTTGTGGCCATGTGAGAAGGTTTTAAAGAATTTTCTAATAGATAACCTTCTCTGTGTTCAAAACTTGAGGGCAAAGAGGACTGAGAGCACAAGGAGACAACGTTTAGCTGCAGACACTGGATGCAAGATGTAGATAAGGTCCCAGTCTCGTCTTCTTAACCATCCTTTGCCTTTTGACGATAAAAGCCAGACTAGATGTCGAGCCTGATGCTCTTTTGAACCATTCTCTCATTCACCTTTTGTCCTCATTTTTTAATTCACCTTCACCAGTCTTTTAAAAGTATTCCACCAACTAGAAATAAATATATTAAAAAATTGTACTGGAATGTGTTTGATATTATTTTATGTGTTAGATCAAAGCAAAATAGTGAGTTGCTATGAAGTGAAAGGGACAGAATTTAAGAACTTGTATATTCATTATCATTTAGTTCCCCAAGTCGAAAATCAACATTGTAGAACCACAATTTGCAGCAATAGAGATGTGTTTTTGACCATTCTTTGGCAAAAAATAAATAAATAAAATCATACTCAGTCAAATTGACTGGACATTGTATGTGTATTCCACAAATTCACAATTGGACATTGGACTTTGACTGTACCCTTCCAATCATGATTATGTTTTTATCTAAACTGCCGTGACTCTGGCTGCATGTTCAGGGTCAATGTCTTGCAGGACAACTGTTTTATAGTCTCCAGTGTTTTGCTGCCTATGAAAGTCTTTCCTCCCTGATTTACCTGAATTTCATAACATCTATTGTCCCAATACCCCCAAACGGCTTCTCAATCTCTACCTCTCTTCCATAGTGGACAAATTTGTAGAGCACATGAATAAACAAACAAACAAAAAAATCCCCCACCTCAGCTACAGCTCCTTCAGAGTTATCTTAGCCCTGTTGGTTGTTTTTTTTTTTATTAATGCTCTCCTTGGCTTGTCTGTGTATTCATTTAAGCCATTTATGCAGTTACAGTTATCTGTTGTGTGATAAAGAGGCTTACTTTCAGGACATGTCTACTTCATGTTGACTTTGTTGTGGTGCTAGACAATAAACTCAGGATTCTATGTCAGCTTATAATACCTGGTCATTAGCAAATATAGTCAAACATATTTACTCTCTGGCAACGTTCATTATCTTCCTCATTTCCCCTCATCCCCTGTGTCAGCAGACCTCTAGTAAACAATACTGGACATGAGACGTGACGTAGGCACAAGCTTTTTGATTGCCCCCTGCTAATTCCAGACTTGATGGGAACTCTCTCTCTCTCTCTTTCTCTCACTCTTCTTCTTGTGTGTGGTTGCGTGTCTTACGTGTCTAATTGAGTTCTACCTTTTGGCAAATGACCCAATTTGAGCGAAAGCTTCCTAAAAATGCATAATACCAACTTCAAAAGGGTCACGCATTCTTGGTAGTTTTTCTTCATTTAAATCAATCGGACTCCCTGGAAGCCAGTTATGTAACCCCCATCGCTGTGTCTTTGTGTCAAAACCCACTACTCTGTAGGGGGAAACGGGGATATGTTGGGATTTTTGGCAGGGGGAGCACAGAGCCTTGTGTTCATTGTGACACTTCAAAGCCCTCTCTGTACCCCTCCATTAAAGCCCCTGGGAATGGCACATTTGTGACAGTGTTACATCACACGACAAGCCCTGAAGGCTCCTGTTGCACCGCCATGAAAGATGGTTCATTCATGGTTAATTTTACAACCAGGGGTACAAACAGAAGCTCAGAAGTAGCTAATAAGATGTTTTCATGGTTGTCACTTTGTATTGAAGCAGTTTCAGGCCTTCTTGCTTTGTTGGACATACCTTAGTGAGCGGTCAGTGTCTTTCCTGAACACAATGAGGCCATTGCTGCCAACCTGCTTCTTTTGCGTGTCCAATCACAAGCTGAGATTCATGAGGCCTGCATAACATTATAGCATCAAGAAATGACACAAGTTATGTAATCTAAATGTGATAAAGGAGAGTTGGACATTTCATGACTCCACTTCTTACTGATGTGGAATGATTTGGACAGTTTACAAAAATGGTTTCTTGTGACATCTCAGCTTTGCTACTGCTAAATGTACAGATTAAGCAAAAAATAAGAAACATTGTTAGATCACAATATTGAAGTACAGTATTGAAACTGGCTTCAAAAAGCACATATTTCTTGCAAGTCTGTTGCTAAGACTAAAACAAGCAATGCACATCCTCTTGAATGTGAAGCATTGTGATGGTGGCTGCATAATGCTGTGAGGAAGCTGTCCTCCAAAAGGGAGAGAGGAGTGGAGCTTCACCTAGAAGCTCAACTAAATATTAAGCAAAGTGGTTTGGGTCACAGCATATCAATTTGTTAGAATGGCTTAGTCAAAATCCAGACTTAAATCAGACTGCAAACCTTTGGGAACAGAAAAATTCAAGTCCACAGACACTGTCTGTATGGCCTGACTGAGCTTGAGCAATTTTAAAACAATAAGTGAGAAAACATAACATTCTGCAGCTGTCCAAAGCTGGTTCAGAAAATACTTCAAAAGCACACCTCACTTTTCAGAGATATATGAGTCAAAACCATTAATCACTTTTCTTACGCTTTACAGTAAAGTACCACTAATGTGGGCCGATCTAACATATTTCATTTACCAATAAAATACAATTAAGTTTTTGGCTTTAAAACTTCGAGATATCCCTGGAAGTCTTGGCAACCGGCAAGACTTCCTGGGAATTGAATACTTGTGCAAGGAACATGAACATCAAACACAACAATTGTGAATGACTGAAGAATGGCTCTTTGTCAATTGCCCCCTGTGATGTGATGCCTGATAGATTCAATATTTTCTGTCTCTACAGCCCCTTCTAGGGGCACTGATTGGTGTGCGTTGTGTGCTTATCTAGAGGGACACCTTGTTTAGTTCTGTGACCTCATTTCCTCCTAACCAGGACACTGACAGCTTGAGTTTGTGTGAGTGAAAACACAAAGAAGGAAAGAGTAAGATGCAAGAGAGCAAAGAGAAGTTCACGGTTCACATTATTTTCAAACACTCTCGTTTGAACTCTGTCAAAAAGGCTTCCTTCTGCATGTGGCAATCAAACTAACCTATGTGATAGCTGTAATTAAGGACTCTATTGTCCAGTGTTACAATGTTTCACACACATTCACTATACATTTCTGTCTTATGTTGGGTTCAAACAGTTAATTGTTTGTCATAAAGATTATAATGCCCACTAGTTCGTAGGAAGGATCTTTTTTTTTACTAACTACATGTAAACAGATTTGAATCAGCTGTTGTTTATGTCTATAGTTTGTTTTCTTGTGTGTTATAACATGAATTCATTTTAGTTTTACAAAACCAATCTCTTAAGTAATCAACTGCCTAACTAGTTAAAAACAAAGTGCCTCAATAGGAGAGCTTACATTGTGAGAGGTACTCATCTCATTTCCAATCAAAAACATATTTCTTGGTTCAAATAAAGTTATTTTCAATCTAATTTTGCCATAGGTAAGAATAATTTTGGGCTTTATTGTATTTGGACATGTGGCAATATTGTGTCAGAAATACTGATAACAGCTATAGGAAGCTCTAAAACCAGAAAAGAAAGCAAACCTTTTTGTCATTTCAATCTACAGATGATTTAAAGTACAAAATATTACTGGGAATTATGTTTTGCTAAAAGATTACATTTTTACCTTCTGGATTTATTGTTGTTTCATTGGCTTTGGCTTTTTAGAGGGTCGGGAAATTGTACTGCTCCTTATTGACTTAGAACTGCTCAAAGTATGACCGGATCATCTGTTTGAGTTTTTCATTGATGTTGACCCTTGCAAAGATGTCAACATGGCAAGCTTGGTCATGCCACATTTTACAGATTTTGTCTCATATTTATGCACAACAGCTCAGTTAGTGACTGACATTTTAAAAATATTTAAAAGTCTTTGAACCATAGACTAAATGACATTGGTGGCAATGGTTGGTTTATCAGTTTTGATGATTGTGCAACACACACACATGGAGAACAGAGTGTTAAAAGATCTGTGTTGCACTTTTTCATACTGGCACTGGAGCTTGTAAACACAACACTCAACAAATTCCTCTTTGGCCTTTTTTCCGTGTTCATCTCGTTTATAGTTGAGGTTCAAGGCAGCTTGCTTTATTTTGCCAGTCTAAATATAAACTAGTAAGAGTAAACTGCACTAGACCAAGATCAGGATTAAAGCTTGAACTTTTACCTGCACTTCAAGCCTCAGTTGGCTAGAGGAGAAAGAGAGAACCAAGCCTCATACACTCTCAGTGGGCTCCCATAAGGGAGTGTAACGTTGCTGTTAGGGATTTGGTGGTTCCTGTAAAAAATGTAAATGCTTTCAATGTTTATTTCTCTGAGTTTCTATGTAAAGCGTTTTATTTGGGTCTAAAAGTGAAGTATGAATTGGATTCATACATACCTAAGACAAGCTGTCATGTCTTAGGCATGTTTGTCACTTTTCATGGCCTCCGGTTTTAAATAGTGCACAACCATTGGGATCAAGGGGATGGAATTAATATCAAACTGTATCAAGGTGTGTACTACTTTTGTGAAAAAAAAATTAAAAATACATATAAAGCCCCTTACAAAATGTATTTACAGTCATATTCAAAAAGACTTGACTTTTTGCTAAATTTTTGTAGAGATTGTTAATTTAATATAGCACATACAATTGAAAAATGCATGAATTCTTTTTATGCCATTCAAACAAATGGGAGATGTGTAATACTGTGACAGGATTTAAGAACCTCTCTGTAATTTTCATTTGATTGTTATTCTCTTTAGTAAAAAATAACACATACGAGGTGTCAAAGTAAATAGAGCCATGTTAAACTTTTCTTAATCAATAACTGTGATTGCCTTGTGACTCGTGTTCTGGACAAATACGTTTTACACAGATGGTCGCCTAGAAACCCCTGCTCCACCCTCGGATCTTGTGACTGTCCTTGTGGCGTCAACAGACCACATCTTTATCTCTTCAATTGGTCACACCACTTTTCTCTTAATTCCGAGGAAACCTCAGTGGAGAACACTGAATGACTTCCTTTTCTTACTTGTGAGCTTGCTTCCTGTCACTGCATGTCCTTTGAGGACGTTATCCTTAGCTGAATGAGTTCTTTAATGGGTACTGTATATCGGAGTTGTGTTGCTTGAGCAGAGACAATATTGCCTCATTTGTTTATTTTTTTTGTCCTGGTTCCTGTGTTTGAATCTACCGTTGCCCACTTTTTCTACATCATCACATATCCAGTAAAAGAGCAAGTGTGTTTACTTGTTTGTTTGTTTGTTTTTTTTGCAAGGCCACATTCCTTGCCTCTCATGTCCGCCTGCACCAGACTCAACACCTTCCGGCTTTAGGCAGCTTCTCCTCTGCAAAATGTACCAAGACTTACAAATGCAATCCAGTGTTCCATAAAAAAAAGCCTTAGGTGTTGTGTAAAATCTAAATACAAACTGATGGCAATGATTAGCAAACAAAATAACAAAATAACAAAATAACTGAAACTGAAAATAGCAACAATACAACAAAGAAATCAATGAATGATGGAGTTAACGCACTTAACAGTCCGGATATGAGAAGGTAAACTAGTCCAATGGATTGGAGGCCCATACACCTTTATGTTTCAATTTGGATCATGGAAAATGTAACGCAAGCTTGTTGCTTGGGAGCTCTCAGTGGAGTGTAGATGTTGAGATCACACAAGCATGATGGGGCCAGATCATTTAAGATGTTAATAGTCCAGAACTAAACACAATTGAGAATCTGTGGAATGATGTGAAAACTGATGTTCACAAACCCACTCCATCCAGTCTGACTGAATTAGAGCTGCCAATAAGAACATGCAAGGAATACCCCCAAAGACTTGCAGCTATATAATTGCAATGAAATGAGGTTCTATAATAATGAACTCAGTGAAACTTGCATGCATGATTCCCCTTTTATGTCACAAGCATGCTCCACTTTTTATTGATTTGTAACATAAAAATGTTTTTGGTTGTAATGTGAGAAAATGTGGAAAAGATCTAGTAGTTTGAGTTCTTTAATCTAAGTTTTGATGTCTGAAGTCTCTCCAGACTCACTAGGACTAAATTTTGGGCCCCACTCGATATTTATCACTATTCAGCAGATTAGTTAAATCTACAGTGTTGTGTTTAAATAACCTGACTCAATTAAACATATGACCTGCAGCAAGTTTGTGCAGAATAGTGAAATAGAAGATTTTAGGGGTATGTTTGTCTTGCAGTATTTGCTTAGTTCCAGCATCCTATTAGTTAAATGTCTTTGGAGTTGTGGACCGTCTGCCTGCTCAACAGTGAAGAACGGGTTCAAGAGTCGGGGTCATTAGTGTGTACACAAAAATCCCTGAATACACTCATGAAAGAGAAGGGAGGAGGGGAGTCAAGTGTTTTACTCCACTTGACTTCACTAATCGTCTGCAAAGAAAATAGCTCCAAGGACAGACAATGGGGGGACCCATCAGTGTAATCTTTGTGTTATGACCGGGGCATGTCACATTTTCAGTGGACCTTACGAATTGATGTCACTGTTATGAAAATGTGCATCTAGTTATGCAGTATTACATTTTAGTCCGTCATGTTCACTTCCCTTTTTTAAACTGAGTTATGCTAAAGATTCCCATATTTATCCCAGAAACTGACTTTAGCTTTTAAGCCTCAATGATTTCTCAGGTGATGTCAGACAATAAGATTTGTCCATCAACTGTGAGTGTTCCTGCATTTTGATTTGTTCAGAAAAATTCAACAGATTTCGTTTGTTCTGTCAATATGGACCAAAATCTCTGAGGAGTGTTTCCAAAACTTTGTTGAAGTGACACCAACAAAAGTTAATGCCATTCTGAAGGAAAAACTAAATCTAAATTTCCACTAAAAAGTGGTCTTTAATATAGTGGCCTATAAGAGTAAATCTATTTTTTTATATCAATGTTTCCAAGTTTTTATGATGTATTTTACTTTCAATTAGCATCAATTTAAATTATTTCCAAATCACTTCACTTGTGTTCTTCTCTCAACTCTAGTTTACACAATGTCATAAATCGTTGGGAAGTTATGTTATAGTTTGGCAAGGTGCAGGAATGTCATCTGTAGATAGATCTGAGGGAAATAGAGAGTTCCTGGCTGAGAGGAGAACAAAACCTCTAGCAGATCATCACATCAAAGGGTCCACCATAATCAGGCACACCCAGACATACATATTGCAGCTGACACATTGTTGGCCTTGCTGTAAAAGACTGCGAGTTGCATTGTTTTCACTGACGTTTTGATCATATAGGCTCTCACGTACTGTTTATGTGCGTTGTTTGAAGTCCCCCCAGCTCCTCTGCTCCTGTTTCCATTTGTGGGTCAGTATGTCGTCAAGTTGTCCTCTATCCTTCTGATGAGACAGATGTAGATACATGATGCTGGAATGCCTTACACAGAGGAAGTATTTGGCATAATTAAAAAGTCTTCTCTTTCATATTTCCATCCCTCTTACTCCACCTTTTAGGACTTTAATCTTCAAGCTAAAAAAAAAAAGAGCTGGATATACTGATGTGCTCCTGGAATATTACTACTAGCACAAGCTTACACTGGAGAGTTTCAGAATATAATCTTGATTTAGATTGCCATTTTATGACTTCAACACAATGTGATGAAGGATTTGAAGACCTGCTTTTAGTAGGCTGGTTCTCTTTGCCATTGTCTTACCCACTTTTACAATTCTTTTACAGAGGTCAGTCCTCTGCCACAGAGAGGGCCAGAAAGTAAAAACACAGGAATCCAGCCTTATCGCTCTCTGCAAACCTTGGGGACCATAAAGTCAATTGTCCATGATGCGCACAGTGCTATCAGCAAGCTGAAATATGCCTTATGCTGGGTACAATACCTTCTCTTGCTAGGGCAATCGGCATGATTGGCTCATTTTCTCAAGCGTGAAGCTTATTGTAGAACGTAACGGCCTGATCAGTACATTCTGCTCAAAGTGGCAAACCACAATAAGTAATAAGTTGCATAAATGGAACTAAACCATATGGGCTTGATGTACTTTAAAACGTAGACCATAACTTTCATTATTAAGTGAACTTTGGGGAATGTATTTTAAATGAGCTTTATTGGATGTCATTTTAATTTTAAGAGCAAGTGTGGGCAGCAGCACAAACTATGTAATAAAACCAAATCTATAGTCCTTATTTTTTTTAATCATATTGAGCAATTTAGGTTTACAGGAGACATTACTTTTAGTTGCAGTTGGCATTCTGACACAATATAATGAATTGCCATTCATCTCCCTTGAAGTGCTCTTACTGTTTGCAAATACTCCTGAGAAGTTAATGAGAATTGTTCTGTTAGAAAACAGAATAATTTTATCTGATTTTGCTGTCTGTGACTAAGAGGGGAAGTTTTTTTTTTGTTTTTTTGTTTTTTTTTCATACAATATGTAAATATTTGATTTCAACTGTAAGCAGTTTGCGATTATGTTCACTTGGAGAGAGAAAAACTGTTCTGGCTGCAGTTTCTTCCTGTTGTTTCTGTGTCATGGGACCTGCTCTGCATAATAAAGATATATATTTTGGTAGCCAAATAATCAACAGTCATCTAAACGGCAAGTAAACATGCTAGCGGTAATTTCATCCTTGAGTAAACTGCTCCTCATAAAAACACGCCAACAGGAGCAAGACCAGAGTATATTGACAGCTGTAGATGTGTCAAGTCAACTATATCGTTAGGACCAAAATTTGAAGCTCTGTGCACTTTAGTTGACAGTCTCCAGAAAACTGTATGAGATTTTCAACTGAGTAAACCGATGTTGAGGCAGGATGTTGAGGCTGACTTGCAAAAACTGCTGTTGGGATAAAATATCAGTCGCTGTCAAGAAAGACTGAAAAGAGAAGCTGCATTATAGAGACACCATCATAAATAAACATCTGTCGTGGTGATCTGATATTTCTTGTTTTTGTTTATTCATTTAATAGCTAAGGCTTTCTCATAGACCCCAGAGAACCTGGCTTCCCTAATAGAGGCTAAATCAGCATTATCCGATCAACTCCGCAGCACTAATGGATTCCATTGTGTCGATTTTGTCCGTCTTAGAAGCTTAAATGTTTTTGTTACATAATGGCTACAGTGCAGTTGAGTTTCACAAGAACTATCAGCACATGAGCTTGTGTTTATGACTTAGTGGGTGAGCACAGCATGTTTCAGTCAGAATTAAAGTACAAGGCATAAGTTGAAACATAGTGTAGATTAAAACCCTTGAGTTTCACAGTTATTGAAACTCTATATTTAGCTTTTTTAAAGGCCTTTACAATTTATAGTTCTGAAAGGATCTGTCTTTGTTTTCTTGTCCTTGATCAGTTTGGCTTGTCTTTTGGAGCAAATGGACCTGGACAGGTGGAGCTTCTCAACAAGCAGACTGCCACAGAATTTGCTTATATAACTGGCTTTGATGTACCTACCTGTGCTGGAAAAAGAAGAGCTGATATGTGAAGATGAATGTGATGAAGAACAGAGTCAAAAAAGAAGAGAGCCAGAGTTGAGATAAAACGCTAGTCGTGACTGTGAACTACTCAGATATTCGCAGAGAGCACTGGAGCTTGTATTTATAAAAGCACTTCCACACATATACTCACACACTCTCCCAGACACACATGCTGGCAGAATAGAATATGAGAACGTTGCAGCACTGGCTGGATGTGTCCCAGCAGTTACTGCACTGATGCTTGCTGCAGCAGACTGGAGTGTACAGGCTGGACTCCGACAAAGCAGAGACTGGGCGGTGGAGAAGGGCACTGAAATAAGCTTGCTATAGAACCAGATAGGTGGAGAGAATAGAAAAAGTCAAATAACAACATATGTGTATTAGGGCTAGAAAAGTGTAGCAGCGGAGCAAGGTGGATCTGTCGTGGAAAATCAATTTCATCAGGAACAGGTGTGGGAAGGAGTGTGGCGTAGGTAAGCTTAGGGCGGATGCTCGTTGATATGTCTCGATCCATGAGGCTGCTGCTGCTGCAGAGGTCCTTCAGTGACCACATCAGGTCCTCCACCAGCAAAGCTCTAGATATGCTCAGCAAGCCTTCCCGAGAAAGTCGACTTGCAGGTAAGAACATGGGCTCAGATGGCAGGTGTTATTGTTTTATCATGTGTATGAAAATATCAGCCGTATGAAAAAAAAAAAAAATCTGCTTTGTCATTGTAAGAAATGAAAAGATACCTTTTAAGTTGTTTTGTCAAATAAACTGACAAAAATATCAATAGATCAGCAGATTTGTATCTTTTAATAGATGGGGTGTGGAATCTGAAGGTGTTTTCATTCCTATTTTGGTAACTTTGTAATTAATTCCTAGAGTTTATTTTCCCTGTCAGTGCCTGCAGACGAGCAGTATTGACTTTTTTTTTGCCTGTGACCAGCCTTCCTGCAAATGCTTTAGGTGTGGTTTGGACCATGTTTAACTTATGAACCAGATAGACATCCATTACACCAGAGTACCCAGCTCTCTGGTTAGCTTACCTCTTAATAATATATATCACTGAGAGCAGCAGCTGGAGGACAGAGTTAGCTACAGAAATGCTTTTTATGTTTGCTCCAGATGGCTGAGATCAAACGCATCAGGCACTTTCAGAGAAGTTCGAGAAGAGACCACCAGCCATCCTTTGGGATGACAGATTGCAGAAGTTTGGTTATGAAATTTCATCATCCTCAACACATGTTTAAGTGCTTATAGATTTGCATTCAATAAAGGGTGCAAAAGTTTCCAAATGAATTCAGAATTATATGCTCTCAGCAATGCTGGTGGCCATTTAAAGTTAGTAGAAGCAGGTAATAAATACCTATGGAAATACGTTGAAGTTTCAGTGTGATATTGCTTGTCTCATTTTAATGTCATTCAAAGAAATGAAGCACCCACAATTCCAAGATCAAATATTTCCTTTTGAGTTTGTGAAAATTTATTGGTCTGATGATTTGTTTTCATGACCACCTGACAAAGATATAGAAAACAGATTATCTTTTTAGATGCAGGATTAGAGAGAAAATGTTGTGGTTAAGAATGTTTGCATTTCTGCAGGAATCAGAGCTTCTGCAAGCCCAGCTCAGGGTAGCCTGATGCCGTGAATCCAATATTTACACTTACAATTAAACAAAAGCGGGATAGACTTGTTGATCCAATTATCACGACTCCATTCACCATTCCAACAATTGGTATCTGCATTTCAGATCTACATGTTACAAAGTTTATGCCTCCCTTCCTCCATTTCTTAGCTGTAAATAAGACATTTTTTCTTATGTATTTATAACAATGCGTGTCAGTTATCAGTTATTATTTGGTTTTTAAGCATTTACATACTTCTCATACATACTGCATAATGCTCAAACTTCATGTATTATTTAGTTTATTTGTCTTCCTTAAGAATTTGTTTTACACCCTATTTCCATCTATGGTAAATATATTCTCTATATGTTAAAAAACATATAGAGAATTACTTTTGTTGTCAAGACAGGTAAGAAAAATCCCTTGACAGATACAAACAGACCCATGATTGGTACAAAATGTCCTGTTGCAGATTTCTTTATTTTTTTACTCCAGAAAGTCAGATATGGCACAAAGGATACAAAATTGTGACAATTATTCTGAATATTGTTGATATATTATATTTTTGATTCTCTGTCTTTTCAGCACACACTTAAGGTTTATTGGCAGCTATGTATAAAAAAAATTGTCGAAATCATTTTAACTTTGCCATTGTTGTTGTTCTATCCTGGTATAATCTTCACAACATACATGAACACTAAGACGCATGGGCCTTTGAACTTGGTTTGTGATTCATTCAGAAACATGAGCATTTGCTTTCAAGGACTTTCTGTTAGTCCTCTGCAGTTTGACTCATCCTGAAACCCAATAGCCATGTTTCCTTTCTTTAGTCTTGTCATCCCTATGATTCCATCACAAACTGAATCATGTTTTACAGCCAAAGGGAGAAATATGCTCTGAAGAACTCTGAGTATGTGCACTAACAAGTCTCAGTTTCCACACCGCTCTTTGTGCACTTAAAGGTGTCAGAGAGATGACTTATTCACCAAACTATTGTCCTCATTCATCCTCTTTTTTTAGCCTCTTTAGGCAGCGGAAATCCATAAATACATTTTCTAAGATACCACAACTTCCTCTGCATATGTTTTACAGACAACTTCCCTAAAGGGTTAGGGTGTGTCCTTCCAGAGAGATACTAATGAGTACCTACATTACTGTGCAAAGTGATGTTTACATACACATCTTTTGTTCAAATCAGTTTATTTTTTGCTCACCATACATGAACACATTTAGAATATTGTGCAGTTGTTGGTTTATCATGTATGGCAATAGCCTATATGTCTAAATTTAACAAAGAAGTAGGGCTGATCCACGTTGATCAACCAGAGTGTTTTAAAATTAATTTAGAGGTGTGAATGATTTGAGTGTCGGGAAGGAATAGACAGATGGATGCTTTTGAATTTTCACACACAGCAACACTCAGTACAGGATGTTCAGAAACTGCTTACTGAATTATGTCAGCAACACTCAGCTTGAATGCCCTTCTTGCCACTTGTGCTGACAGGCTCTCCCTCCCCTACTTTGCACTCAGCATGCACTAAAACCACATCTGTGACCTGAACATTGTGTAGGTCTCTGTTGAAGCCAGTAATTAGAGAAAGGAAATTAGATGTTTTGGTAATCAAATTAAAAAGTACCACTGATTTCTGGACTTTCTGCCTACTACTGGATATGTTCTATTTTATCTCAATGTCTTCAAGTTAACATTGTTACAACAACGAGTATTTTGTTATCTTTTCATAAACACTTACCTGCTTAACTGATTGTAAATATAAATAGCAACACAGGCTGAAACATGAGTGTTTTTAGACATCATTTAAGACATACCAAGCATGAGAATGGCAAAGAAAGGTGACTTTGAATTTGGTGCCAGACAGACTGCTCTGATTATTTCAGAAAGTGCTGATCTACTGGGATTTTCGAACACAACTTTCTCTCAGGTATACAGAGAATGGTCCTATAAAGAGGTGAAATGTGCAGTGAGTGAGCGGCGGTTGTGTGAAGGAGAACACCTTGTTAAATTTTCTAAAAGAAAAAAGGGGGTAGAATCTGGTAGTAATGAAGTAGCCAGTGAGTTCAAGTCAGATATATTCATTGGAAAGAAAATGGGTAGCTATTGTCCAGTGGATATTGCTGAAGTTGAGTCTTCCTTAAGAAGAGAAAAGAAACACATAAAAGTGCATTGATGTCCAAGACGCAGGGGACTTGATTAAAATTTAAGATAATCCCTTTGTCTGCAGCTATTCCGTAGACTAATACTGTGACCCAACTGGCAGTATGGGTGGTTGTAGTCTCAAGTACTTTTGCAATAGACCAGATAACCGGTGTTAGCCTCGCTTGCACTGGTTTTGAAATTGTCCTAAACAAAAACTCACACTTGTGGGTGGACATGTTGAATGTGTATTTCCAGCTGTATATAATCCATCATGTTATTCAATGTACAGACTTCAGCAGCAGAAAGCCATGTCATAGGTTATGCATGTAGGACACTATCACTACTGCCTATCTCTGTTTCTAAGCATACCATGTTCTGTGTGTCCTCACTCTGCCACCTCAACCAGCTGGGCTTCCATTTAGGTAGTTGGCAAAGCAATCACTACTTCACAAAAAGCTGTTTGCCATTGTCCACATATCACCAAACGCAATCCTTATCTCCATCTGACAATGATTTCCTGAAGACCCTGGGTGCATGAAGCCATCCTTGAAGATGTACTTATCATTAATTGTCAATTCAGAATATTTTCTCAAATTAATTTTTTGTAGGTAATAAACATTTATGGCTGACTCTCTTTTTATCTGGCCATAGTCGGATAATTGGAAAATGTTTTCAGCATGTTTTCAGGAACAAGTAGTTCCTTTTAATTCTATAACAAGTCAACACAAGTCATGACTTGTCTTCACTTGAACAACATCCTGTAGATTACACTGGCAGTGTGTTGACGTCTTGCAGTCTGATGGATCTCAGAACTGAATGATTTAGCAGTAGACCCTTTAAAAACAAAGCCAGTGTTCAATTTAATTTGAAGAATCATTGTGGAGATCAATCTACAGCAGAAGAGACTTCAGTATGACAATTGCTCTATTGCTTAAACATATTTAAGAACCAAAGACAATTTGTGCATGAAAAGGTGATTATTAAGTAGCAACCCAGCTATTGTGTGTAAGTCAGGGGAGGCCCGTGAGCATGTTCCGGTCTGCTCACACCCTTCTTTTGTTAAACCACACAGTTGTTATGGGTCTGTTGGGCCCTGCAGGACTATACAGCAACCCAGCAGGATCATTTCATGGTAGAAGGAGGCCAAAAGAGGAAGTCAGAAGGGGCACACCGGTGTGACATCAGCAGAGGTCTCAGAGAAAGAAAAACACAGCAAGCAACTATGTGACAAATAAGCCGAAAGAATATGATTTCACAGCAAGACTTTAGAATTTCTCACTGCTTCAGTTTGTCCAGAGAAGAATCTCTATTATGAAATTTGTTCTGCTGGTCCTACAAAATCTTGAAACACAAAACCAGGATTGGTGAAGTACTTTGCATTCGCTATTAACAGGAAACAAAAAAATATTCGTTTTTTATTCAACTGGACTGAAAAGTGGAAGGTTTTGTGCCCAGTTAGATGACCTTGGGGTTGGTACCTCTGCAGAAGTTCACCACTTTGTCAGTGCGTGATCATTGAACATGCAAATACAAACAGAATCAAAGTGCACTGTTGTATGTGGTGGTTTTATTAGAGGAAAATAACATCTTAAAGTGATAATTTTTTTAAATTGAATTCTGCGAGGTTGCTTTGCTACTCACTGTCTTCCGGTAGATACCACAGTGCAGTGAAAGTTTTAATTCATCACCAACCTTCTCTAATCCACACAAGACTGACATTACAGGTAAAGGCTCAGATATAGGCATACACCCTAACTAATATTTGGTTAAAGATACTCAACTAGAAACTGAAAACTTACCAGGTTCCTAAGATGGATTTTGCAGGATAATTGCCTCTTCTTATCAGAATAACGTAGCCATTGAAAATGTATTATTTTCCTGCCATCATTAGCTCATTTAAGCTTAGTTTGTCAACAGGGTTGATGTTGAGACTATCTCAGAAGGACAATATTAGCTTGTTGTATACATTCCAAAACCCTTTTTGATGTCAGTGATTGTTAGATCATTGTTAAAACATCAAATTATGTCCAGGTTTTAACCATATAACCCAAATTATCACCTTCAGCCACAAAGAAATGGGTTAGGGTTTTCAACAATATTCTTAAAATCACCAAGGACCAAACCCATTGAAGCCAATTTTATGCTGCCATAGACAAAAAGAGAGCCTAGCCAGAAAGAAGCACCTCCATCAAAAATGATGCCTTCAAGTTAGACTGGAACTGTTAGCCACCCATATAGGGAATCCAAATGTGTTCTGGAGAAAAATTTAATGCGATGAGGTGAAGACAAGGATTGAAAGAAGTGTGTTTGGAGAGGTTGAGGAAATACTCCCAACCTAAGAACAATGTGCCAACTGTTAAGTGTAGCAGTGTGAGCAAAACACATCAAAGCAGCCTTTGAAAGGAATAAAAAGATCAAAATCCATCATTGAAAATCAAAATGAATATGGTATTTATGCCCATGATGTAATGGGAGAAGCACAAATTAGTTAGAAATTACTCAAGCTAACTGCTAGTCAGAATGGAGCCAGTTCCAAAAGGAACTTCTGGTTCTTAAAACCACTCCAGTTGAAACCACTGCATAAATATTCCAGATGACTTGCTATTTTGAAAATGCTTTGCCATCATATTTGGCCCTTGTTAATGTCAATCAGGTCCTGGTGCGGCATCTATTTCCTCTTTAAAGCACATCAACTCTCACAACCGCATTTTCAGCCTGTTTTGTCCCGTTGGTTGTCACTGCAATTAGATGAGCAGTGTTACCTCAAACTTCAGTGTTCTGATTTGTGGTCATTTATCTTGTTCCTCTGAACGTTTGGCATGATTCACTCTTCAGAAAAGCTTGTGATGTTTCTCCAAGGCACCAGCTCCCCTGTTGGAGAGTCATGTTTCAGGATGCTTTGACATTTAGGTCGAGTTTGTCTAAAAATAGTACACCTCTTTATTATTTTACCAAATGTTCCATTGTCTCTTCCACAGCTCCTGCATCACATCCCAGTCATGAGGTTTTGAACAAGTAGGCCAAGAGCATCTTTTGCTTATCTGTCGACTCAGTTTGTGCCAGAGATTTTATTAAAGCACTCGTGCGTCTCAGCACGGAAGTGTGTTGCGTTTGAATGGTTGGAAAGAGACTTTAAAGCACCATGTCTTTGTGAGTGTAAAGCATATAATAATTCGAAGGATATCGAAAAGCATACATGTTACGTTAGCATGAATACACCTATTAGACATATCATTATGTAATTAAATGATCAATATATCTATTTTAGCCGTAATAATGGGAAAATTAGTTGGCTTCAGAATAGCTCAGCTGTAATGTTTGAGACCAAATATTGCATCAAATAGCACCTCTGAAAGGTGGACTGGAGCATAAAAATCAAACTACTCTGTTTTTTCAGAACAGATCTGAAAAAAGGGATAATCAACATGACTGGTGCATTGGCAGTGTTTCATGTTACCTGTTAACACTTGACATTCTAATAAAATTTTGACCTTTTATCACCTGGTTCACAAGATGCTAAACTCTGAATGTCATTAGTAGCATGTTATCTCTCATTACTTATCACATCAATGTGGTACACCTTTTAACCTGGTAGTTGTTTAACTTGACATGCAGGTAAAACTCTTGAGATATTTATGACAGAGTCCTTCAGCTCTGCTCCTGTTGGGTGATTTAAAGCCCTCTTGTGTCTGTCTCACAAGGCCACTTGTTTCAAAGACTCAGGAATGTTTTGCTAAACTCAGTGACTCCAGCAAGCTTGAGCCAAACTTGTTTGCTTTGCTTACTGCAAAGCGCTCCCTCTCCTTCCGTCTTTTTGCACTTTCTCTTGTTGGAGCACTGGGCTGCTTTCTGACTCATGCCCTAAAAGATCCATCTATTTTTTATTGATAGGTGTCTCATTTCTTTCTCATTTCATTTAATGAAAACGAAAATCACGGGAGACATTTTTGAGCTGAAAGAATGAAGGCCATATGAACCAAATCTTTTATTTTTTGGAGTAACACAACTTGCAATTAAGAATATGTTTTGGTTAACAATATCTTTCAGCCAAATCCATGAAAATTTAGTGTTTAGCTGGAATTTTAGTCTGTTTTTTTTATTATCAAAACGGTTAAGAGCCCTTCTCTATAATTTATTTTTGAAACATAGAAGGATGTCAGACATTTTCAGCAGGATTGCCCAGTAGCCCTCTTGACTTCCTCTTGTTTCCTTCACAGTGCATGCTTCACTTCTTCAGTCCCCCCCTCACTTGACTTACTCAGTGACCCAAACAGCAGAATAAAAACTCAACTAGAACAAAGAATCTCTTTATTGCATGAGTCTACTAACATTATGTGCTGATGGAGAGTAGATTCTTGCAGTGTGAACATTCACAGAACTCCAGATTTAGCAATCCAAAAATGCTGTTCCAAATATTTAGGCAAATTATTGATTTCTCTGCAGTCTCAATATTCATTTCATGCTGCAGTTTTTCAGAGGGGTCCACTCATAGACTCTTGCTTCATTCGTCAGCAGAAATTTATGAGAGCTGTGTGGAGCAGTGCTGTTGTGTAGACAGAGCTGTCTTTATTAGTTTGAATCACTGTGGAGAGGCTGCATCTCCAGCTTTAATCAATACTGGAAGGATGCTTTTATTAGAGGAAAGTCATGCGTTGTCGACTAAGGGACCCCGAAGGGATAAGGCACATGAGTGGGGAATGTAGAGCAAACAGTTAAAAGGAAAGCAATAACATCTTGTGCTGAATGTCTGAAAACAAAGTAAAATTGTGGAAAGAATACAAAGCTTGATTGTGATTAATATTTTCTGGAAAATGTGTGACTAGTTTGTGTCTTAGTGATTACTTAGGATTGTGTTTCTTCAGGACATCAAACATAGGAATAAAGGCCACTTCTGGGAAAAAAAAAATAGTTGAGTTTTCAGAAGCCCTCGTTTACCAATCTTATGGCAAATGTATTTGATCATACCGATGGAATGTGGTTTTGATTAAAATGCAGATTGCAAAGGTATGGTCTGAAAATTGAAAATGTCAAAAATGAGTGATCACATTTGCACACATTTAAGCTGGTTTCAGATGTTTTGGACACAGCTGTAAGACCAGATCAGTCAAAAGAAGACCAAGAAGTGGCATGCTTATGTTCACATGAATGGCACACAGTTATCACATTGTAACTACAGCTTTGAGGTTTTCCTGATGGTCAGTTTGTAAGTCTGTTTGTATACAGTGGTTTGCAAAAGTTTTCATACCCCCTGAACTTTCTCCTACTTTTTGATGTTACATCTGCAACAGCTGTATTTTTTACAGGGATTTTGGAAAGTAGACCCTAATTATGAAGTAGAAGAAAAATAATATGCAATTTAAAAATGCTTCATAAACAATACTTTGCACAACTATCTTTTGTTGCAGTTACAACTGCAAGACTTTTGAGGTACGTATTTACCAACTTTACATATGTAGAAAGTGAAATTTTTGCTCATTCTTCTTTCCGACATACCTGAAACTCAGTCGGAATTAACACAGTATCTCTGAATGTCAATTAAGTTTTGTGTGAGACTTTTGATTGGATTTAAGTCTGGACTTTGACCGGTCCATTTGAACACATAAATATCTTTGAATATGTTTTTCTAGTCTATTAAATTAAATTCTAATAAAATACCTTGCAATAAGGTTTGTGCATGTAACTTGATAAAATGTGATACAAATTTCAAAGGGTGTGAATCACTTTTTCAGGGATTAAAAGGACAAGGCCAGTGTTTGTGTTGATAAAAGCGTAGTCTACAACGATGAGGCGTGGGTAGAGTGACTCGTCACTCATCATTAGCTGTTAAGCAAGCACATTTTGACACAATCTATTCCAGATGGGTACTTAAGCCAAGTTTTAGAGCCCCATTAAAACGTCCTCATCTCTGGTGGCTTAACTGTCTCTCTGGGTTCCTGATCTCATGGTCTGTTGTTTGTTTACTCTCCGGTGGGCCTTCATTTCCTGGATGTCTGCTCATTTTAGCATGGCAAAGCAGTCTCAGTGGGTCAGCCATTTTTAATTTACTGAGTTAGTCTACTGGAGATGACAGGCTAATCCTTAGGTGATGTTTTCGATCACAAAAATATATTAGCGAAAAGTAACATGTAAACATCGATGGCATCTGTCGGATATACCACATAAAAATAAAGCCACGTTATTGTTGATTATTTGTGCAGAACAGCATGTTAGTAGTAAACCTGCTGTGAGACAGCAGCTACAGTCTCTCAGATCTAACAGAAACATCAACATATTTTCTAACTCCACTGTTACTCCTGGTATTCCACAAACTAATTTAAAACACATCACCATCATGCTCTGTCACAATTTATTTCGTACATTCTCTATATTCTCAAAAACTATGTAGTTCCTTTCCTTAAAGGTTGTCAGAAAAGTTTAAATATTTGTTTGAACGTAAAGAGACAGTCAAATGTGACGACAGGATATGAATTTTGGTTCTTTGTGATAAATCAGCCAATACTGGTCATAGTGCTTACAGTTTGTCTTTAAAATTCAACTCAAACTGCTCACTAAAGACACTGATGCTGAATGGCAGTCTCATGACTGTCATGATATGCTAAGAGCTCAACTTCCTGCCAACTGAGGCAATATTCTACAGTAACAACACCTGGATGACACCACTAGTTAGTTAGGAAGGCATGTGTGTATAAATAGGGCTATAGGCAAAAAAGTACAGTGGACCCCCAGTATTTGCAGGAGTTGGGAACCACAGCCACCTGCTAATCGCTGAAACACACAAATACTTGATACCCCCTCAAAAAACCCTTATAACTCCCTACTATAATAGTTCAAACTCAAAATATACCTCAGCTCAACAGGACAATGGCCATATTTTCATTTCTTGGTGGACTTGTTTACCCAATCATTGTGAAACTTTGAACTGCAGTAGAAACACCAACATGCGCCAAAGATGACCTGCTACTTCCTAAATAATGCAGCCGTTATGATTCCCAACATCCCTTTCGCTTTCCGACTTATTGGGTTCTCTTCACTGAAGACCCCACACTACAGATTGAACATAATCTCCCTTTTGACTGATCAGTCGATAATTGTTCATATATCCTCCAGAATAAAAGAGGTGTTGGGAGTGACCCTTCACCTTCCAGTCTCTCTGGGATGCTAACCCCTTTGGCGCTCTGAATGGGTGGATACAAGGCCACTGGCTGAGTGTTGTCACGCTCTGTGTCCCAGTCAGCCTCTAATTTAGTTCTTTAAATGGAGAATAATAGAAGTGCTGGGGCACTTAGCACTAGCTTGTAGGCAAAGTGACACTTTGACAACTTAATGTGTTTTTTGCATGTGTGGGCGAGGTCAGGGTCAGCGAACTTTATACAGGTCCAGAATTAATTAGCCTAACTGTCCTGACAGATCACACATTTTCCATTTGCTACCTGAAACATCATGTTGTATGACAAACTTATAATAGATGAAAAATGTACTTCAAAATAGCCTTTAGACAGTTTATGACATCTTTCCTCTTTTCAGATAGTGTCCATTTAAACCCTAATGATGAGTGAACATGTTGAGTCCTTCACGCTCTTTGTCTTTCTGACTGCAGGGTCAACATAGCTGCCAAGTGTAACACTTAAGTGGCTCTTATAATATAAACACAGTGAGACATGACCTAGAAAATCCTGGCACTCTCAGGCCTCACACTCAACATCATTTTTTAAGAGTAATTTCAAAATCTAAAGAGTCTTACATTCCTACTATGTTTCCATCTCTGTTTTTCCCATAGGCTGTTTTCTGATTATGATACTTTGAGCAATTTATCAAACTTTCTTATTTTTGTAAGCTGCACATCAGGAAAGACTAACGGACTAAATCACAGGTAATTTCCCTCAGGGGTACTTTGTAAGTGATGAAGCAGCAGGAGGAATTTACAAATGGAGACAAATGATTTTGAAATTCTTCTGCCTTCTTGACTAATGTCTTATTCTTTTAAAAAAATATTGTTCCCTACAGGTTTGGGTTTTACAATGTGTCATAGTTTATGTTGCAGGTCTATTCATATTATCCTTTGCTTTGAACCAGCAGTAACAGTTGTTGCATCAATTCTGTTCATACTGCAGTGCTTATGGTCAAATTAAACATTTTGGTTGTAAGTTATACCCTAGTTCTCAACTGGTACTGGAACTACTTTATCCAAGAATATTTACTACTATAAGATTATTCTTTGGTATTAAAAATTAGGTACTTCTGTAATTAAATGTGTTTTCCACTGTTAGTTGTTCATTGTTAAAATCCTGCAGGATTTAGTGGCTTTCCTTTGAAAGGACCTGACAGGCCTTTGCAGACTGGAACAAATGACAAATTTACACCTTTAGTTTAAACAAAAATTCATGAGGCCATAAATTATGCCAGATGCTGATCGTTTGTCTGTTGAAACACATGTTTGAATCAACAACAATTACCACCTCACCATTAAACCTGAGAAATGTTTTGATCTTTTTCACCACATTTAAAGTACATAGCATTTCATTCTCAGGTACTTCTATAAATTTACTGCTTCATGTTTTCTATCCATTCATTGACAGTTGCTGCTTGCAAAATAAGTACACTGAGCGAAGGTCAATGCAATACAAACCCGAGAAAGTTGAAAATACGGTTGCTCACTCTCTCCTGCCCAAACTCCAGCTGGAGGGGATTAGTCCTCCTCCACACTCAGGAGCAGAGATGCCATCCTCCTGGGACCAATGGGAAGCAGACAGATGAGGGGGAAGCCACAGGTCTCACTGAGGCTCCTGTTCATCACCCAATGTCTCCACCCTAAGATATGTCGGTGCCATCTATTAGTTTGCAGAATAAATAAACTAACCACATCTTTGTGTAGGACAGAAACATAGACAAGAAAGAAAGAAAGATTGGGCAAATAAAGAAATGGTGATAAGAATGAGGCACTAATATCTTCTGGATATTATTCAAGAAAAGGAAGGATGTTCAACATCTGTTAGCTGCTAAAACCGAAACTGACACAAAACATATAAAATTGTAAAAATTTAAGAAAAAATCTGGGTCAATCCGGTTCTTATCTGTCTCCTTATACAGCAACACCTACCCTAAGTTCAGTCTGTTTATTTACACATAGCCTAATTTTTTAGATTCCTTCGATTCCTGCATGCTGTATTGGGGTCAGCTATGCATACAGATAAATATTTAGACTTTCAACTGAATGAAGCCCCTTCATAATCATATCAAAACCCCTCATTGTTGACTCTCTGCATACGCCTTGAAAAATATGTCACACATGCAAATGTTGGTTTGCACAGAAGCAAAAAAGAAACTGTTTCCAAATGAGTCTCTGTGTTTACTGAGCACATGAGGCAATTGCCTTGGGAATACCATGTCTATACAGAGATTAGTAGGTCAAGGTTGTCATGTGAGGAATCAGACAATACTGGCTGGATGTTCTCTGCTTTCCTGTTGTGTTTTGGCAGTCTTGAACTGAAGCATACTTGAAGCAAAATAGAGAAGAAGCACTTCAAGAGGTGCTGGAAATCAATTATTTAAATTCTGTCAGAGCTAGGAATTATTGTCCTGCCTTGCAACATTTTTTAGAACACAGAATGTATTCTAAAATCACATTTTTAGAACCATAATTTCCCATTGGAATTTTATGTGCTAGACCAACACAAAGTAGGAATATTATGCACAGTTTTCAAAAGTTTGTCAGTCAGCCCCAATCTTCCAGCACAGGCTCCATTTATCTCTATCCATCTTCATCAGTTTCCTTGTCTAATAAAGAAAAGTTCCTCACAGCATGACAATCCTAACATCATGGTTCCCTATGGTGAAGTTGTGCTCAGAGTGATATGCAGTCTAAACTTTTCACCATACATTAATTCCAGTAAAATATCTTGGAGTTTGTGGTTATATTGTGACAAAATATAAAATGGTTGCAGTTATACTTTTTTCAAAACACTATAAATATTGCATTTTGCTTCGCTTTACTTATCCAAAAATGTGAATAGGCATCTGAAAAAGTTTGTGTTTCATTGAGAAGCAATTACAAAATCTATATATTTTCTTACCTATCCTGTCATTTGTCATGCTTTGATCAGTAGCACTCTCACTTATCCTAAGCTCTGAAAAATGGCCCAGGAGCCTTTAGATGTCGGACGCTTGCAGAGATCAGTCTGAAATTCAAACCTATTTGGTACACTTTGGCTTGAAGGAACCTCAAGATCAGGGAACAATCTCTCAGGTGAACCTGGTTTGTGTTTGTCATGACAGGCTTCATGTCTGCACAGTCCGACACATGGCTCTCAAAAGGTCAGGGGTACAAAGGAGGTCATGGATCAGAGCAGAGAAGACTAAAGCTTCAACTTCCTGCGCTGCCTGCTGTCAGATAATGCACACACAGAGAGAAAATGGATATCTGGCTTTATGGAATTTGGGCGTCATTGGTCTCAGTTATGTTAGACACAAAAGTCAAAAACAAGAAAGATAATGGAGGTGTGCAAAAACAAATTCTCTAGAGATTCTGAACGCATATTTTGTGCCCTTTAGATGCACATGGATAGGAATATATTTAAAATAAAATAAAATTTCAGTTGAACAAAAAAATATAAAAGAACATGTCGCATGTGCCCAAAGTAAGCCATTAATTTTTTCACCCTGATGTAATTTCTCTGCTTCTCTTTGGTAACGGACAATAATCCTGTCACACCTCCAGTTACTTCTAAATTTACAAAAACGTTGCCTTATTCCAGACCGTTTGCAGATCACAGTTCGCACCTAAGGCTGGCTGAGTCACCGCTGCTGAAAGCCAGTTGGCACACACCAGTTTACACCAATGCCAGCTCCTCTGTGCGTCTGCCAACTGCATTTCATTCCAAACAATTCATCACAGTGGCAGATACTATCATCACACTCTGCATTCTTACAGATCACTGTCACCTTATTTGTGTGATGTACAAAAGAAGTGTCTCCCAGCTGTATTTTCTTTATAGCCAAGGTGGCCAAATTTCTGGAACAAAAGTGGAAACTAGGGCCCATGCACGTGCTTCACATTCAATATAAACATGAATTTGACTGAGCTGCAGCCTTTTGCCACAGTTGGAAAAACCTTTAGCAATACTAATGGTAAGCAGCTCTATAACACAGGCTATTAAACATTTAATATACTAGAGGAAACTGATGTCAGCAGGAAAATGACAGCTTCAGAAAACTGAATCCAGCTCACATTCTGTATACATCAAGTTGTCAGAATCTTTTCCACATTTTAATTAGCATTGTACTGAAGTCCGCATGGGATTGTAAGTTCTAATCACCTGATGACCTTATATTTAAACAAAACAGTCACCTGAGAAATTATCTGATAGCAAAACTAGATAAGTATCTTAAATGAGTGAAATTGTTTAAATTATCCACTTCTTCTTGTTATTGTTGTTAGTTTGTTTAAAACATTACTTTGCTGCACTTTGCAACAAACTTTTATATAATTTTTATCTATGAATAAAATTAACATTGTCAAGTAGGAATGTCTTGATCAGTGTTTTTGTTTGTTTGTTTTAAGAGTAGGATTGTATCGATACCAAATCCTGATCTGATACTAAATTAAACAATGCCAAGTACAGTTGACACAATTGTTCATAAAACAAGGAATTCATAAATGATAAAACACAAGATAAATGAATGAAGTTCATATTAGAAACCGGGGCTCTAACATGAGAAAAAGCTTCTAGCAAACACAACAGCTAAAAAATAAAAAGTTCATGAGACATGTGCTTCCCAGTTAGTGTACTTTAAACTCACACAGGTGAGGATAAACACTAACATCCATTTTGGTTTACTTTAATCTGTCCAATAAACCAGAGTGTTTGGAAAATTAAGCAATGTGGAACACATGTTAATCAAAAAAGCAATTATTGTATGTCACTTGGTCTGGAACAGGAACTCTGGAAGTTTCCAGGCGTCGTGAGGCAGCTCTGAACGCTCCTCCATTCACAACCATATGGTTGGCATCATTAACCACTCCCCAAATATTCATGTTGGTTTCCCAAGCAAACCGCTACCGCTTGTAATTCTTGGAAAATGTGGGCACACACAGTAACTCTTTGGCTAATGAAAAGCTGTTCCTCCGCTCTCTGAGCCTGTAGAAATATCAAACCAGATGGTTTCCTTCTGCCAATAACAAGAGGTTGCCATTAAACATCGTCAGTCTTGGTGGAATAAAAGTTCATAATGATCTGACGTTTGTGGAATAGCATTTTTAAGCTAATTTTTCCCACGTTTTTGAAGAAATGTTTCAGATTTAGAATCTAGAAGTGCTTTGCTACTTTTAATTTGTCCAGGTTTACTTGAATGTCCGAGCCGTTTGCAACATCTTGTTTTCTAAGTTTGCCTTTAAATGTCTTCAGCCAGTTTTTCTAATTCACAACATATGTCTGTCTTGTTCTATTAACCTCTTAAAAATCTCTTTTAGTTGCGTTCTTCCTTCCTCTGTCATCTAATTCTCACCCTGAAACAAACCCTCCCCTATTCTGCTTTCTCTAGGCATGACTAATGGGAGAAACATGAGCAACAATACAAAGTCCTTGCCCTGTATATTTGTTGAGATACTGATCAACTAACTTCTGATATTGTAATACTGATGCAGTTTCTCTAAATGTTAAATCTGAAGCAAAGAGCCACACTGGACTATTGAATTTGGTGAGAATTTTACCCTCTAACGATGAAGAAGTGCATTTCTTGTGGGGAATTTTGCCTCTCCAGACATGAATGTTGTATTTTTGGTATATATATGCAATGTCCAAGGTTTGGTAGACACCTTGTTTGTTTAATAGCATTTCACCAGGAAATGGTAAATTAGCTGCATGAGTTAATCTAAAGGAAAAGTTTACAGACCATCTTGTGATGTAGAAAATATATTCTTAGCAGGACACTAATGAGGATCAATTTGAGAAAGTTTGGCTTTTCACACAAGTGACACTTGCTATGATGTTTCTCAAAGTTTCATGGGAGCAATAGCCACCACGAGAATCAAAGAAAATCAAAGCAAGCACGAGGGCAGGCAAGTACTGGGTAAACCCTGAGGCAAGAGTTTTCTTTAAAGAGTCATTTTTTTTAATCTTGTGATCTATTATGAAGCACTCTCCAAAACAAAATCCTTCTTAGTTGAGTGGATCAGCTCATAAAACTTGCTTTTTCCCTGAACACACATGGTCACCAATGGGTGATCTCAAAGGAAAACTCACTGGCTTTCAATCAACAAAACTGCAGTATGAAACATGTCAATGGGAAATAATGTTAATAGTCACTATAGAGGATAGATTTAAATCTGAATTGACAACTTTTGAACAAATATTTGGCCTTAAACTACAATGTCTGTTTTTGTGCTGATAGATCCAGACTAGTATTCATGTTTTTTAAGAGTTAATAAAATAACACAAATGTAGCATTGTTTAAATAATCATATTATTAAAAATTATTATGACATCATTTTAATAATGATTAATAATCATTATTATTAAATGCTTATTTAATAATAATGGCAATACAATGTCTGAAAATACAAAACCTATAAGATAACTTTCAACTTACAGTTACTGGCATCCCTGACATCGAGCCGATCAAGGAAAACTTGTCTGATTTTAATCACTAATCAATTATTAGATTACTTTATTCAACAGACTCGCAGTCCACAAAGAAATGATATACAACACAACATATATATATTTTTAAAAAAAGAACAAAAAAATAAACATCTTATAAAAGACTTGCATACCGATATTTCCACAGAGCCGACTGGTATCTTAGTTCATTGGTTTAATTGGTGTGCCTTTAATATTAACTACTGCATTATGTTTTTCTCTCTTAAATGTTAAAGCCAAATCATTTTTGTACTCATTTTAATAGGAACCAATCATAACATGTCTATTTTATGCATTTTTTCCCCCACAGTTAGTACTACCTGAGCACCAAAGTATCCCAATTTGTGTGATGACTGATCCAGACCACATAACTTGACACCTGCTATGCAAACACAAGTCAAAGCAACAGCAACTACCATTCAAAAAGTTAAAATAAAAATTAAATATTGAAATGTACACCAACCAACATCCAGACTGGATTGAAACCTTCTTGTTGCTATTTTAGAGTCCAGCTTTAGAAGCATGAATGCAAACAGAGAGGAAAAAAGAAACGTTTTCAGGGAGTTCCCCAGTTGGCTGTTTCCTCAGGGAGTCCCCAGAATTGTTTGGTCTAAAGCAACTTTTTCACGTACCATTGTTTGCAGTCTTTTTTATATATATTTGAACGTGTAAACAATATTTTCCAAAGGTGGTACAGGTTCTGCCTAATCCCTGATATTACACAAATCAGTTAAACACATATTCCACCACTCACTTGTCACTTATTATTCTAAACTGAAGGATCCACTCTGGGGCTAAATATTCCCTGCATGCTCAGTCTGAGGTCCTGGATTAGGTCTGTGGTACAAGAAACCAAGTGGAGTAATCGCTATTGGATTTCACTAACATGGGAATTTATGTGGATCTATAGTTTATTTGAGGATTAAACGAAGATATTAAATAAAAAGGGTTTCAGCAACCACACAGAACAGCTTCAAATTGTATTATAAAAGAACATGGCGTCCTTGAACGTGTGTGTTCATGTGTTTACTGTTTGAGAAAATGGCAGAAATTAACAAATTTTGGTTTCAATTTCATAAGCAGCTGTGCACGAAATCAAAGAAACTTAAAAGCTCCTGCTAAAGCTGAATGCTGCGGCCCTTGGAGCCTTTACTCTTGGGGCGTGTAAAGAAAAACTGATGATAAATGGATCCACCTCGGAATGCTTACTTTGACAGAACCACATGGATCCATTGTTTGTGTAAAGCGTGTGTGTCAGGCTCCTGTCTCTATTGTGACCACGATCAGTCCATCAAAGCCCAGAGAGGGTATTGGCGAGGCGCTTGGTCTTCTGTCTCCTTCACACTTCCTCTGTTTGTGTGCGTGTGTGTGCGAGTGTTTTTGTGAGAGCCAAACCAAGCCTCTGTCTCCTTGCACTTCCTCCTCACCATTGTGTGTTTGCAAGCATTTGCTCTCTCTCTGTCTCTCTCTCTCTCTGCCTCTAATCAGTGTCTTATTGAGCTGATCCCAGAGACTATGGATGAACTATTTCTGGAGATTCCTGTTATGAAAAGATTATCCACTCCCTCTCCACCCTATCTGTTTATGTCTCAACAGTTGCGCGCATTATTTGAGCCTACATCAGTGAAAGGCTGAGGATAGAAACTATGCTGCATACCTTTAACCTACTTGCTAAACATTCAATTCATTAAGATTTTAGTGGCCTTCCACTGAGGCCCCGTAACACGAAATAGTGTTTTTTATGAAATATTGACCTTTTTTTCTACACTAGAATGATAATAAACGTACCAGTAATATCTTCCAATCTATTTTTATTTTCATTAGGTAGAAAAAAATATGTGCTTATTTTACTCCTCTAGATTAACACAAATTAGATGATCACTGCAAAGTTGCAAACTCTTGACACATAAAGGCTCTATGTGATTTCCTTCAAGAATGGTCTTGACTCCATCCATCTATCCATCAGCTATGACAATAGTTTTCCTGCATCCCCACAACATGATGCTGCCACCACTGTTATTTATGGTGGTGTCTGTCTGTTCAGGGTGACATGATGCTTGATTTCCACCGGAGTTTTTACATGTAGGACAAATGGTTTTGGTCTCATCTGACCAGGGCACCTTCATTTATATCTTTGAAAACTGCAAACTAGTATTTTTGTTGCTTGCTTCCAATAATTGTGTTTTCCTTGCCACTCTTCTGTAAAGGCCAGATTTGTAGAATTGGTGACTAATAGTTTCCCTATTATTAGATTATTCCATCTTAGCTGTGAATCTCTGCAGCTCCTCCCGACTTACAGTAGGTAACTCTTGGCTGCTTCTCTGATTATTGCTCTCCTTGCCCAGCCTGTCAACCTAAGTGGTCAGCCATGTCTTGGTAAACGTGAAGAGTTTTGTTTGTAAAAAGTTCCTTTTTGCTCCACTTCATGGTTATCCAGTATTTTTGTTGGTGTATCATATAAAATCTCAATCAAATACACTAAGAATGACAATGTGTAACAGAAAAAAGCTCTAAAGAGATTAAATAACATAGTGACAAACAGTATACAGAAAAATTTCAACAAATACAAAACTATATTTCAAAGGCATATTTTTAACTTAGTGAGAGTAAATCAACTTACTGATGTTTACACACACAGACTGAACACAGCAAAAAAAAAAAAAAATTACCTCCAAAAGACCATTATAACTTTTACAAACCCATGATTTGGCTATCTCCGCTGGAAGTGTTTGTTGACATGGCCTTGGGTGTGTGTGTGTGTGTGTGTGTGTGTGTGTGCGTGTGTGTGGTTTCTGTGCATTGGAATGAGTCCTTCGTCCGCTGACCTTCACTTGGCCCCTCTGTTTGGGGTTAGTACTGGTGAACCCCAAGGCTATAACCCAGAGGATAGCTCTTTGAAGCTGCAAGACTTTTGTCTTTACTCTGCATCTTTCTCTCGCTTCTGAACTCTGCTCCTCCTATTATTCTCTCCATCTTTTTTCCTAGTTCTCAATTTATCATTTCTAATGCCTATTTGCCTAGATTTTCACTTCCTTTATGCCTGGGGGTCACAGGTGACAAAGCAAAGGTTATGACTTGCAACAGTAGCTTTGCCTAACAGTCCTTCAGCAGCTGAAGGACTGGAAATCAAATGACTACCTAGTGTTTAAATTAGTGGTGATAGTACAGACAAAATAATCTATTAAATCAAATGTATTACGTTGAAGTTTTTATTTCTAGTTCCCTTTTCTGGGGAACATTTATATGCAGCGCTGGTTGTAATCCTTCTAACACCATTGCATCTCCTTATTTCCTTTCTTTTGTTCCACACCCATATTATACTTGTATTTGATTTGTATCTGAATTATAAGCCGAGCTCTCTGACGAGCTTTGATGAATGGAAACTGAAGACACTCTGAAAGAGACGCACTCATTTGCCCTGCAGCTACTGGCAGCAGCGGCACGTCTGCTCGTCTGATCTTAAACACTTTACCACACACATTCATCAACAGTTGCGGACATTCTTCCACAATTATCACTAGAAAACATCTCGGAGAGTTGGAGCCCCCTCGTCTCCTCGCAGGGGTTGTGGACCCATGTTGGAAGAGAGAGATTTTAGCGTTGGTGTTTTGGGTGCAGACTCTGGGTGGTCGGGGTTTTTTCTGCTCAGGGATTTGGCCTTGTTTGGTAATCTTTCTACATTTGTGCTTCCTCTGCTTATGCTTGCTCTCTCTGTCACTCACACACCCTCGCACACAGTAATTATCCCATTCTTCCGGCAGGTTATGAATTTTGTATAGGTTTTCCTAAGTTAATGAGCTCCCTTTCTATAGTTTTGCTGACTGGATTGTACGTTGTTTTATGCTCGAGTGCCATAAGGCTGTTATTGTTTTGCTAAATTGGATCATGTCTTGACACCTTTGGTGTCTGATCAAACCGATACTTGAGAATAAAATTATTATTTCATGTTATTAGGCACTTTGAACTGCCTTGTTGCTGGAAAAGTGCTATATAAATAAAACTTCCTTCTACTTCTTCTTCACCGAGGTGTGTTGAAGCAGAGACGCATCTAAAAGTTATAGGACAGCAGCCCTCCAAGTCACCAAACTGACTGAACACATGGAAACAAAGGTCTGAGTTGAATAATGAAAGTTTTGAAGTGACACAAGTACATGAAAATGCAGTGTCAATCAAATCTATCCATATAAAAAATCTAATGTAAATATTATCCAGGTTTTATGGGTTTTTGAGATATACAGGAAATATTTTGAGTTGACTTCTGTATCTCAGTATCCAGTTCTTACTTGGAACAAGTCACAAGCAGATTATTTCAAAAACAGAGAAATACTTTGATGCTTTGTTGGATATATGCAGCCTTTTTACATTGCTTCGCACACCCAAACACACAAACACACACACACGTTCTCTTTAATGGAGTTGGCGGGATCTAGGTTTCTGGCTAAATTGCTTCTGACTGAGGCGTCAGCTGGGACAGAAATGGCTGCCAACAACGAACTGAACAGCCATCCAGGATTTTCTGCATCATCCTTTCCCTCCATTTGTTTGCTGTCCAAGCTTTGGGTTACAGACAATTCCTTGCCACATGATGACTTGTCTGGCTTTCTCTTTTTCTTGCTCCACCTTAATACTGTGAGATCATAGAAAATAATGTGGAGGTGTGAAATATATGGACACAACCAAGCTGATACTAAGAGATGGAAACTAAGCTGCTGCTTAGACCTCACAAGATCTGTAAACAGATCTTTGTTGGTTTTGTTATTTGTTTGCGTTGACATGAATCAAGAGTAAACTAGATATTGAATTGAACTGGAATAAATTTGAAATACATTCAATATTTAAAAGAAAATGGTTTTTATACTTTAGCTTGAGTACATTTAAAACCACTACTGTACAACTTGACAGGGCTCCTTTTCAATACTACAGGTATTTTTTCTATAAATATTATTAAATAAAACACGTTAAATTAAGTATTCAGTACGACTATAAATTATGGAGATTCCTTGAACATGGTGATGCATTTCAGAGGCTTATTTCTACTAATTGTGTTGATTGTAGTTTACAGCTAATGAAAACACATAATCCAATTCCTCAGGAATATTAAAATATTACGCAAGACCTAAACTAAATAATAGGATTAAAAAAAAAAAAAAAAGGTTAAATTCTTCTCTCTCACTATTCAGTCGACCAGATTGTGTGGTGTACGTGCACTGGGCGCGCCTCGCGGTGAAGGCCGGGCGGGCGGGCGGGGTGTGAATGCATTGTCATACCTGCAGCGGCCGTCCTTTCACGGCACCACTTGCGCTTTTCAGACTAATCTGGCGACACAAAGGAGCGTCTCACAGTTGTCTCCACTCATTCCTGCAAATATGCAAACTGGGTTGCCAACCCAGGAGTCAAATGCAGCTCATTAGGGGAGTGGTAGAAGCTGAAATGAAGGAAGGAATATTCCTTCCCCCATGAGGAACTGCCTCAAAGGGGGAAGCTCATCACTTTGATGAAGTCTAAAAAAAAATTTTAAAAAAATGACCGCATCACTTTCTGCGCTTTGAAAATCCGTGTTGTCACATGTTAGCGACTCCACAGGTCTGCAGCTGCTCCTTATCAGGTGGGGCGCAGCAGAGGAGTGGATCTGGATGGGGTGGGGGGTGGAGCCACCTCAGAGTTGCCCATTCCTAAAGCTTGAATCACACAGTTCTCCATTCACATTCCTGCTGGGATCTGCATCCTGAGCGTCGGAGGGAGCTGGAAGGTGCTGAAGACCTCAGAAACGCGTCAGAATCCAACCAGAAACAAATGGATTTATTGTTTTGTAACACGATTAAGGGGCATTTGCGACCAACGCTATAGTGTTTTTTTTTTTTTTTTGCCCACACTGGATTTACTATGCGGACTTTGTACTGAGAGCGGAGTGGATCAGAGCAGATACCAGCCAGGGCGCAGCGGGATTCGCGACCGTGACGCTTAACGATGATATTAACACGTAAGTCAGTGACTGATATCCACCACAACATATATAAAATGATTTTACTGTTTTACTTTTATTGTTTTTAATATTTAAGTATTTTTCCCCCCACTGTACCCAATTTTTGTGACTGTTTAAATCTGTTATTTCTAAGTTTGATTTATTACATGCACTACTTTTCTATAATTTCACCCTCACATATAAGATTCTTTCTAGTCGTCTAGAAGGCGTGTAACGCTTCAGGCTGTCAGATAAGAAATCTGCCCCCTTCTCGTCGCATACCTTCACGTCCCAGTCCTGTTTACAATCCACTGAATATCCCTGGGTTTTGTTTACCAGATAACCTTTCACGACTTACACACACAGAGAGACAGAAACGCACACCATGTCAGGGATGCTTCTCTAATCTTGATTAAAAAAATTAAAAATAATAATAATCTTCTCCACGTTCTCCCTCCCGTTTTTTTAATATATATATACACACCGTTGCCCCCCAAAAAAAAAAAAAAAAAAGAGCGCACCGCTGAGGTCAGACGGAATGCTTACACTCACAACATACTGTATAATCCGGTGCTGTAAATTTTCATTGACAAATAAATATTGATAATAAAATGCACATCTGGGTTGGGAATTACGCAATTCACTGCTGGATTTTTACGAAATACAATTGGATCAAAATTTGATTCAAAACATCAGAATAAGGAAGAAGGGCAAGATAAGAATTGGAACATACCCGCAATATACATACATATTTTAAAATATAAATAAATAAGCCATGGAATGTTGTATAGTGACAAAATCAAATGCTACATTAAAGTGAGGCAGTGGAAAGGATTTGACACTTCTTCTGAAGCCCGATATATTATTAGTTGTCACTTTTTTTTTTACTTGGCCCTATAAATCAAATGTATCCTAATAATAAATGCCTCTTTTCAGTTATTCTGTTGCTGTGATTAATTTGGTGATATCATAACAACACATTAGTATGGAAGTCCTTTTGGGACGTATAGATTGAAGAAGGTTTTGAAATTTATCTTTTACAGTTATAAGTGATACTGTAAAATAGGGGGATTTTGGAAGTGGCTGTTGTGTCATTGAAAGAACATTTGGAAGTTTAATCAACCACAGTTTTTTTTTTTTTGTTTTTTTTTTTCAGTATGCCTCTGAACAGAATTAAAAACTTAAGGTTTAAATAGCTCCTTTGCTCTCTACCCCAGAGTCAACTGGGGCAACCAAATCCTGTGAACTGCTGGGTGGTGGGCTAACATTGAGCAGCAAAGGCTGAAATGGGATTTAGCCTTTAAGATTAGATAAACCATAGGTATATAGACCAATACCCATCCCTAACTCATCTTCCATATCTGGACTTCAAGCTTTGTTAACCACTTGTGCCTCTGGCCTTGTGCCACAGCCGTATGAAATCCTGTTTTCAGTCTTGCTGTTGTCCTGGCTGGATGTGTTTTAGAATTTGTTTCCAGTCTTTACACTTTGTCCCAACAGTTTTGTCTATTCCAACACGATGTCTGTTATCAGTCACTAAGGCCTGGGTCAGATATGAGTTCAGAGAGGTTCACTTAAACCATAAAACCATTGGGAACGTGCTCAGAGAGACACACGCGCATGTGTGCACACACACACACACACACACATTTATGCACATATTTATTTTGATGCAACATGGAGTTAATGAAGAACACCAGGAGAAAAACAGTCTCGTCCCAGAAACAAGAAGAATAGTGTCTTAGTTGAATGATTGCTTGTTTGTTTGTTTTTTTGGTGTTTTTTTTCACTGAGAACACAAGATTCTCTGAGAAGTTAGTTTCTATGAGAGGATCTGAAGAAGGAAATACGCCTCATCTGCACTCTGTGAAACAGGAAGTTAGCTGTTGCCTTATCTGGTAAATTTACATCCTGCTTTGGTCCGCCTGCCAGGCAAGTGGATCCATATGTTCCCTTTAGCTTTTACTTTCCTTATGGAGAAGGGTACATCCTTGGATATCTGAATGTTTTGGGGAGGAAAGATAATCCTCAGCTGGCTGTAGAAAGCTCCGCAGAAGGCTTTGAGAAAGTCAGGTCACCTGATCCAGGGACAAGGCGCTCCTGGAGAGCATAAATCTGTCATCAGGGGCACTGAGACCTTTGGGATTAGCAAAGCTATGATCCATCTGGCCCAGCTGTGGAGTTTGCTTGTGTATGTGTCTATGGATCCACGCCTGCGTTCCTACACCAGCTGGTGGTAAATAACTTGAATGGTTGATGTGAGTGACTTCATTTTTGTTTCTTGTGTGCGTGTGTGTGTGTGTGTGTGTGTGTGTGTGTGTGTTGAAGACACTGCTTGAGGCCAACCAGATGGTGATAGCTCTGGCACCATATCACTTAACTAACAGCAAGACCCTCTCTGTGAACACCAACTGTCCCAAAATGCGAATCACAAAATATGATACCAAATTGGAGAGAAAAATCTGTTCTCATACATCTTTAGGTTTCAATACTCGTCACGCTAGAATAAATTTTGGAGTCCAGTTGGTCTCAGCGTTTTGACGCTACCACTGGTTGAGACTCAAAAGTTTTGCCTTTCAGGGAAACTGTTACACCAAAACGGCTCAAAACATGACCCATAAACAGAAATACTGTCATTCTTGTGACTTTTCTTGTTTGCCACTACTCTGTCACATACTCTTTGGAGGTTTATCAGCCTACCTGTTCAGGTCCACTTTGCAGTTCTTTCAGAATGATCTACTCAGACCTGAAGTTGATAAGAACCCTTAGAGCTGCCCTTTGGAGTTTTTCTTTCTTTTTTTTTTTTTTTTTTTTTTACAGTTGCCCCTTTGGAAACCCGCCAGTGATCAGGCAATTTCAGATAAGCTACCGCAGGTCACAACAGAGGTCACCTAAAGCATTCTTCTCAATGTTCAACTTCAAAGACCTAGTCTTGAAGATAACTGTACTCTTCTGACCTCCAGTTTGAAATGGCAGAGCCTTTTAAGGTGGGGGACTGCAAGCGGCATCCTTTGTTTGCTCACCGCTGACAAACTCCCTCCGGAGCTGAGCATTCAGAGCCAGTCTAGCCAGACCCCTGTAGCCTCCCGCGATGGAGGGAAGCTGTGGCCAGCAATTGTGAGAATTTCCTGCCCCCGGAAGGGAGAGAGGAGCAGAGAAGGGGCCAGCAGAGTAGAAATAAGCAAAAGACATCATTGGAGACTTTGGTCAGAGGAGGTAAAAAGAGAGAGCAACCACAATAGATAAAATTAGAAATTGATACAGTGGTGGGCATTAGACGTTTTACACTTGATAAAAAATCTTTGCCCACAGTTTTTGAATGATGACACTTTTGATCTTTGTTATAGGCATATTTTATAATATACAGTAAATCACTCTTACCTTATCCTCCTGCTCGTTCAAATCAACCTTAAGTATTTTGAGTCTAGCTAAAACTCCAGGTGAGAGGATATTGCTGGCTCCTGCTTGGCACAATAGTGACTTTACCTTAAAGTCTGGCTAAATATTTGAAAGCTTTAAGATCAATTTTATTGCTGCTGTTGTCGTGGTAGTGAGGCCAGTTCAGTTTCAGCCAACTATTCGCTGGCGTACAGGGAGATTTCAGGCATCCTGTTTGGCCCCTTGTCAGAAATGCAAGCTGTGTTGTGGTCTAAAGTTTTGAATCGGTTTAGGTTGTTGTTCTTCTGTGTTCACTAACTTTGTGGGAGCTGGTATTAGAGTCAGAAGAGAAGTTTGTCATGTTTCTTATGTATTTAGGAAGTTTTACACTGGTGATTTTGCTAGAACATCTACAAGCTTGAAGTCATGGGTACAAAACTAATAATTCTGCTCTGGCTCCTTCTGTTGAGATGTTTCATTTTGCTCTTTCACAAAAGCAAGGCCAATGGCAGCTATAATTATCATGGCACATTGAGTTTTCTATTATCGATGGATTTGTTGTTTGAATGGGTTGGATGGTTATTATCAACTACAGTCGATAACATATCCATGGACAAGCACTGTGATTGACCCTCATTCCTGTCACAGTTTAGGCTCTGAGTGCGTGCTTTAAGACATTCGTCCGGTGTGGCTTTGTGTTCGTCTCTAACCAGAAGGAGGTTTGCTTTTGTGCACACAATCACCGGACCTCATGTTTGCCTTGGCTGCCTCTCCTCCTATTATCTGGCCTGGAACAAATGAAGGCAGGGCCCTTCCAGCCAAATGGTCGGTCAGTGGCCATGGCACTTCATAGCAGTTCTCTTCCTGTGTGGGAAGAGGAAGTGAGGTAGTTTCCCTGGTTTAGGAGTTGGGGTGAACACAAGGAAGAAAGTAAAATAAAATGTGAAAATGCCAGAGAATTGGTTGCGATATGGTTAGGTAAGTAAGGGTGGTTAGAAGTCCTTTTGTTTTTTGGCGGGGTGTAGGGGTTTGTAATGAAGTGTGTCTTTTTGTTGTTTATTTTGAGATGCATATGCATGTGTGGAGCAACTCTATTGTTAAGTTGTTTGTTTCAGATTCCCCATATCCCTGTCTACATCCTGGACACAAACAAAAGCTGGATACATTCTCTTGCTTCATATTTGGATAAATAATGTGATTTGGTAATAAATATTATTCATCTTAATATTTTCTCAGAACATAAAATTCAAACCCTATCACTTGAAAATAGATTTAATAGACATGCTAAGGGAGTGGGCATGTCATTGGATAGGCAACAATCAAAGTAGCTCACAAGATCCTATATTTGTTATTCTGGACTTTTGAGTTAGAAAGCTATCACTTTGTTTGCATGTCTAATTTGCATTTCAATAGATTTACTGTGTGTTCAGTGATTTGTCCTTAAACATGTGTTTGGTTTTTGCAGACACAGGGGCTGCCTTATACAAACACAAACGCAAACCTATTCACAAGCAAGCATAGAAATCTTTCACTCTCGTTTTGAGGAATGTATGTATAATTACTGCTCAGTTTCTGTTTCTTTGGGTTTACTATGCTCTAAAAATACAAAACGAAACACACACACTAAGATACACACTTTTTGAGATGTGTAATTTCATGTGGGAAGCATAGAAAGGTCTTCAACTGGTCACTTTGGTGGAAGTTGGTCTGATGTCGGTTTTGAAGCAGCCTGCCTCTGCAGTGACAAGGGGGTGAACTTCTTCTAGTCGCGTCACACCTTGTTGTTAGAGTTTATCTGCTGCCTAGGCTTGTTGTTGGTATGTAAATGCTTGCATAATGTGTAGACTAGACCTTTCACAGGAGTCCTTTGGCCTCTCTGTCTGTCTGAGAGGGTTTTATGGGTGCCTTTTTTTATTTTCAAGAAACTAAACTTAGTGCTGTAAGCATCTCAGCAGGTCACTATTTTCTGCATGCTTTTCTTTATTATTCTTAAAGTATTAGAAAAAGAAACTAACATGGCAACAATATTGAAAGAATAATTAATCCAGACTGGTTGAAACAGCATGACTATAATGTCTAAATGCAAACAGAGCAGTCCAACTTTCATCTGTAGGTCAGCAGTTTTCTTTTCCTGCTTTTGCCAGTGAGATTGTATTGAAACATTTTCTTATGTTTGTGCCACATTTGCACTCTCTATCCCTTCGCCACAGTGACAATGTTGTAAAGTCAGAATTCAAAGGCCTTGAAAGACATGTTTTTTTCCTTCTCTTCCAGCTGGTTGCTTATTTGTAACAGATTGGGGTGTTGAGGGCCATTTGGCATATGTCATCTAAAAGGCTTTCGCACATAATTGGGAAACTGTCCCTGCGGATCCTCTGACATGCTGAGAACCTCTGCATTCAGTCACAACACTTAGCAAAGCAAGTCCAAATGTCACACCCTGCCTTTAAGGGCACTTATGAACGAGTTTGTCTGGCGGTGTTGTGAACAACTTAGATGGTTGCAAGGGAGTTAAAGATGACAGGTCTCTATCAATAATGGTGATTGTATAGGAGTTTGTCCTGTAACCAGTGGGTTGCTGGTTCAAACCTCACTCTGTCTAAGTCGTTGCATTTTTCGTTAAACATTTTGCATGCCTTCTCTGCTAGTGGTGGCCAGAGGTTCTGGATACATGGCAGCTTCATTTCTGCCAGACAGGTTGCTAATATTGACGCATCTCATGCATATAGTTGTGTTTTCCAATACAGGGAAGTCTTCATGATCAATTACGCCTTCGTTCTGCAATTCCATAATAATCAGAAGTTAATGAGTAGCACAGATAGAAGCATGCTTAAATCTTGACGCACCACAAAAGTTTGTTTAACTGGTTTTGCAATTTCCTACTATAACTAACATGCTGTCATATGATATTATTCCTGGGTCCAAGTTCCTTCAGACTTCCTTCCATCAAATTCAGTCTCAGGAGTCCCTGATTGCATAGACGTAAGAGGGTGTTAATGCAATTTCTTTGAATGAAGTGTTGAGCTCCAGCATTAGAAGCATGTAAAGGGAGACTGAGTAGGAGAATAATCACAAGGTCAGAGAGTTCACATCACCTGCTAACACATTACACCAAATACTAAACTTTAGCATGTGACATTATTCTATAAATTCTGGCCTATAAGATTCAGATTTAGACTTGGTTTGCCTATTTGATCCACAGCATATTTTCAGACAGGCTTAGTCACTACCTGGCATCTTTTGTAGACATCTTTATAACTTACACTTTTTAATCTTTTTCACATTGTTTAGATAAAAGTCAATGTCGTCTTTGTACAACAGGGGTTTTCTTGTTGGGATTAAGATGTCGAGCTCCATCAGTGCTTCTAAGATCATAAAATCTATGAAAACTACTTAATCTGTTTCTTGCTTTTCTCACATTTCACAAGTAATATTTGGAGTAAGTTCATCATTTTCAGTATATTATTTTTTATTTTTAGTGATTTTCACATTGTGACATTGGTTCTCTGTCGTTCCTGTCTTTGTTGTGTAGAAATCGAAGCCAAAGAGGCCTGCACCTGGCTCCGAGCTGCAGGATTCCCACAGTACGCCCAGCTTTATGAAGGTAACAAACACCATTGGACTCTTCAAACACACAGAGCATGTGCAATGCATTTTTACAAGGGATGAAATTACATTTCGGAGATATTCTCATTCAGAGTACTTTTACTTTGGCATCTCAATAAATCATTTTCAATGCTGTGTTGGAAATGTATGATCTAAAATTTCAGTAGTTTTAAAGTCACAGCTTTGGTAAGCTTTGGTCTTCCTTAATTGCAATAACCAGTCAATGCTTATCTCAGTGTTTTCTTTTATTTTGTACGGCACATGTGCTGTACAAAATACACACATGCACACACACATCCTTCCACATGTTCTTTGTTTGAAATACAAAAGGTCAGCATTCACATATGCATCTATGCGTGCACACACACTTTGCATAGTATAACATTCCTTCTCTGTGTATCCTAGCAACAATGAAAAGAAGGAATTCCATCCATGCATTAGTTTGCTCCACATTTCCAACATATTACGTACAGTTACTGCGGAAAACCTAAAGTTCTCTGCTAAACATACACCCCAACACTGGCTCTGCTTGAGCTTTAAAATGCACACTGACCAAAGTATATCTAACAGTTCATGTAACATGCCATTTGCCTTTTTGTAATTACAGAATGATGACAGAAGGGTTAAGCTATGCTTGTCAGCGGGTCGCTGCAAGTTTCCACCTAACCGTGAAAGGTTTTCCTATTAGAGTTGAATGGCTATTGTGTTTCTGTGCAGCTGTTGGTATCCCTTTATGCATTAATTAACAGAAGAAAGGGGTAGATTTCAGGGTAGATTCAGCTCATATCTTTCTGTCATCTTCACTTAACAGGGAATAGCAGTGCTCATCAAGCAGGAGTCATTTTCCCCCTGGATTATCTATAGACAGATCCTTATTATCTGTGCTGTCATGACTATTGCCCCTCTAAAGATAAACAGACTGATAGAGGATCTTCAGTCAGCTCTAGTAGGTTAAAGATTGTGGTCTTAAATGTCTGGCGTTTTCTTATCATCGTTGCCCCCAGGGGTGTAGATCCAAGATTCTTATTTTGAGGTACGGTCAACACATTCCATCTTCAGCATCGTCAGAGTCCTTCCATCCTCAGCATTCCACTCATGACCCAAAAAGAAATCTTAGTTATTTTAGCTTTAAGGCATGGTGCTAACCCTTTAGCCAGATACTGCTCAGCTGAAGAGGCAGTCCTGTTGTAGGGGAGCAGAGAAGGAAGTAGCAGCGATGGAGTACCTATTGTCATTGTTCAATCAATCCCCTGTTCTTTCACCCCTGAGCTTCACATCCCCCCTGCCTGCATGGCCTGAAAGCTGCAGCTGTGTTTGTTTGGTCGGCTAAGACGGCATTTCCTTTTTTAGCTTTTCACCAAGGTTGAGTGGGGGTGTGAGAGTAGCTAGGTGTTTGAGCAGGTGGGTGTCTTTGGGATGGTAACTCTAGTTTTATCTCAGCACGCTGATTGAATCAGGAACACAAAATGGCAAAAATAACGTAACCTCTTGTGTTTCTTTCAGATTCCCAGTTTCCCATTGACATATCGTCAGTCACTAGAGACCATGACTTCCTTGATCGAGATGCTATTGAGGCTCTCTGCAGGTGAGATAACAACTCATATGCAACCTTTACTTTTGATGGTATGTGCTCTTTTTACTTTTGAGTGGTATTTTGTTTTGACCCTTATACAAAATCTAAAGCAGAAAACTTCAAAAGGAGAACATTTCTGATTAGATCAAGGAAATGTGAGATAAGAGTGAGATACCCAGTGTTTTTCTTTTGTATGTTCACACCAAACAGATATTTCACTCCTGATGGATATGAGGGTGATGGCATTGTTCTCATTCTGTAGAATGCTAACATCATTGTGGTAGTAAAAGTTTCTCGTAGGGGTGCCCTGATCTGATTTGAGGATTTGTTTTAGGGAATTATGGAATTATCAGTCTAATACTCTTGAATTAAACTTGATAAACCTGTTGTTGGTGTTCTGTCTGTAATGTTCTTGTTATCGCTATTCTCAGCTGAATGGAGTTCATTTTTAAGGCAACAAATATCATTTTCACATATTGCTAAACAATCTACTAAGTGCTTTTCACACCTTCCAGTGGCATTCAGAACAGAAAGTAGTTTGTATTAGTTTACACAATGTTAGGTTATACAATGCTATCTGCTCTGCACAGATATCTCCAGCTCTCTATGGGATTCCTCCATATTTACACTTTAGATTTTCTACTTCCAGCTTTTCAACGGAAACGGAGGCTGTTGAACATGGATTGTTTTAGATGCCAAACCCAACATTGAAATTAGACCATCACTTATGATTGAATTAAGATTTCAAGTATATCCATGCCTTAAATTTTTATCTGACTGGGATTCAGTTTGGGCAGTTGCAGTGGTATTCACAGTGAAAGACTACTTTTATCTCTGTCATATTAATTAACTCATTGGAGTGGGGAACTAGCCACTTAATCAAATTTTAACTCTTCTTCATAAAATCCAGAAGGTGTCCATCTGTACATCTGGAGGCTATCATCTTAGCATCTCTTCTCTTGGAAGGCTTTCAGCCCCACCCTCTACCGCATGGCTATCCTTCAGTTGCCATCACTTCATCTCTCTGTTGTTACATGATATGCTCTAAGAGCTCACAAGAGAGAGGACCTCAACCCCACCACCCTTCTTCCCTTCTCCAGGTGGCAGCAGGGATAAGCTTTCGGTCCCCTCCCCACATTTTCTCCTCCACTCTAGCAGATTTTACTGCTTATCGGGCTCTTCCCGTTGTTCTAGGGGATTATCCTTCAGCAGCTCATTAGCCAGACTGGTGGCAGCCCACCTTCCTCTGTTGTCTTGCTCTTCCACTTGCTCAGTTTTTCCTCCTTTCTCCTTTCCTTCTGGTAGAGTTTTGTTTTCTAGCGAAGGTCAAGAAGCTTTAACTTTTAAAGCCTGCTTATTTTGAACATGTGTTTGTACTTGCAGGAGGTTGAACACTCTCAACAAGTGTGCTCTAATGAGACTGGAGATCTCTCCACAAAGAAAGAGGGTAAGTGCACATGCATACATTTGCATTTGCTTGTATTAAAAAGAAAAACAACCTCTTTGACAACTTCTTCAGAAACACAATTGAATTTCCCCACCTCAACTGTCAGATCGACCACTGGACACCGGATGGAGTTATGTTTCCCCTCATCATCTTTAAAAAGGCAAATATTTAGAGTATTTATACATTAAGATAGCAAGGACCCTTGGAGAAGGGAGAGGAACATCAAGGGGTTGCATTCACCTGGATCTCCCCCTTGCAGATTTTTGGGAGATTTGCCGATTTTTCTATATCTTCAGCATCGTAACAAGCACCCAAAAAAAAAAAAGTCTGCAACACGCAATAAATTCCTTCACCTGAGCTTTTGACCTCTGCAGCTTCTTCAGATGGCCTCATTGTTTGCTGCTCTTGTTAACGCTACCTTTGGTCTGTCTAAACAACCAAGTCTCTGTAGATTAAAAAATGTGCCATATTTTTTGAAAATTAAAAAATATATATTTAATATTTATATTTTTAGATGATTTGTACAACAGTGCTCTGTGAGATGAATGCAATGACTTGTACTGGGTTTGGCGGTATCAGAGAAAAGGAGCCCACAAACAAATCCACACATTTTAGATTTTCATTGGTAAAACATTTGACAATATTATAATTTCTTTTCCCTTCATAGTTGTGCATACATAAGTGATAGTCTATTAAGTAAAATCCCAACAAAATGCATTAAAAAGTTTTTGGTTTATGGTCCAAAATGTGAAAAAAAGGAAGATTTATAAATACTTTTGCAAGACAGTCTCACACTTGTACCATGAGTCTTTTGAGAACTGCAAACTTGTGATATTGATGACAACCCACATAATTTCCACTCTAGATTTTAAGGCTCATGTAGTGACAAATCTGTAAAAGGTCAGTCTTAAACAACACAATTTTCAGTTCAAACATTTTGACAGAGACAGTGACACTTTGTGACAGTAATTACCCAGTTTCAAATCAACCATAACTCCCTAACAGCCTGAAGGGCTGCATAGTAACATCCTTGTTCGGTGGGTGGTGGTATTCATTAGGATGACCCTCCCTGTGTCACCTTTCATTTCAGGAGTTAACAGAGGTAGAAGAGTCAAAGAGGCAAATAACCTCTTTGACTCCTCTACTCTTATGAGACACTGCACCCCCTCATTCCTCCCCAGAATACTTAGGAATGCATTGATCTTGTCATGTCTTTGCATTCCCCATCCCTTCAGAATCACCACCCCGTCTTTCGGTCTCGTTCTTTGTGGTGTTTTTATCTTGGGTTGAATAATTGAGAAAATAAATAATTTTCACTTTACAACTTCAAAGTGGTCGCTGGTCCAGCAGATGCTTCGGTGGCTTGAGGGTTTGTGGATAAGGTATCTGCTAAACTTTGACAAATGGCTTCAGCCCGGCAGAGTGGTCGGTGCTCTTTGTGTGCAGCAAATGAAACACGACGGTTTTCTCACATGCTTGCCAGAAAAACTGGAGACTTGAGCACAATAATGTTTTTTTTTTTGTTTTGTTTTTTTTAAATTGTGTAACCTAACTGTTCACAGATGTATAGTTAGGGTGAATCATACCATTTTGTATTTGGATACCTACTTTAGATGTTTCCTGACTTTGGACCAATATTAGAAGAATGATTTGGTTCCCAATTTTTAAATTGATGTTTGGTTGAACGTTGGAAGGTGTTTATGTTTAACCCTTAGCTGACAACTTTCTTGGTGTTTTCATATGAAGAAGACACCACAACAATAGTTCAAAATCAACTAATTCCAGATCCGTTGGTTTGGTTATTAAAATTTAAATATAAAGTTAACAAGCACTCTTACCATATATGATCTGTGACATCACTGAATAAGGTAAATATTTTGCTAAGACAAAATAACGTGCATAAGGTCATCAAAGCTGAAAATAAAGCTAGGTTTGAGTTTTTAACCCAAATAAAAGACTAAATCTTCCCACATTTTAGTGTTTTATATTTTGAATTAGTGTAGATAAGTCCGTCTCTGTCTGACGACGACTGGGTGGGGGTGGTGACCCCAGTCTGGCTGGCTGCATTGCGAGCTACGGGGGTCATAATGGAATTTCCTGAACGCCCTTCAGGGTCTGCGATAGATTAACCAAACTGGGGGGGTTACATTTTTTGGACTTGGTGCTTTTATATTAATTGGAGCTCAGTAAAGGCAGCTTCCTTCATAGTGTAATGTATATGTCTGTCAATCAATCTGGAGACGAGAGAGAAATGACCTTACCCTAAGCTTAGATTGAGATAATTTTGTCCGAATTTGCTTCCTTATTATGTCACTGGCTTTTGATAAATCCTTTGACATTTTGTAAAGGATCCTGTGTTATGACAGAATTTGTTAGCTATTGTACATAATTATATGTCATATAGGTTAAAATTAGTACAATTCTGGAAAAAGGATTCAGAACTCTGGAAGAGACAGAGACCTGGTCACTGGATTGCAGTGAGGAATGTTGTGAAAGAAGTGGAAAATGTTCCTAACTATTCCTCTCCCTCCCGCTTTCCCGCCCTCCTCCTCTACCCCTCCCATGTTCCTGCTTCCTCCCTCTCTTGTCCCCTCCTTCGCTTCCTATTCAGAGTGAGGACTCGGATGAGGATGAGCCTTGTGCCATCAGTGGCCGCTGGACATTCCAGAGGGACAGCAAGCGATGGTCCCGGATGGAAGAGCTGGAGGTTTTTTCCAATTTCCCAACAGATGCCGTCCAAGCCTCTTTTCCTAAAGACCAAGTACCCCAGAAGGGTAAGCTGACTCTGCGTGAAGGGAACAGTTCAGAGAGCATGCTGACTGACCTCAGTGAGCAGCCTGAAGTGAGTTCCATCCATAGCAGTGGGAGTGGAGGAAGAGGAGAGGAAAAGATCCATGGTGCTGCCTCGATAAATGAAGTTGTACCTGCTGGTGCCACACGGGCTAGCTCAGTAGCCAGCATGTGTTCATCTTCAGGCACCGGGGGATCAGCAGGTCAAAATGAGGATTCTCTGTCTGATGGGTTGCCACCATCGCCCCTGGAGACCCTCAGACACTTCACCTTCGATGTCAAAGCAGGATCAGTAGGAGGAAGTCTTGATAGAGAATGTGGCAATGGCAAAAGCACTCGTTCAAGAGCTAAAAGCTTCCTGAAGAGGATGGAGAGTTTGCGACTACGCAGCAGCACCTCGTCCAAGAGAAAAAAGAAAGGAAGCGCGGTCGGAGGGAAAATAGAAATCAGCGGACCTGTCATCAAACAAGGCTTCGATGACGACAAACTGAGGAGGCTGAATTGTGTGGACATCTCAAGCATCAACCTCAATCACCACTGCAATCCTGCTCAGACCATGACTCTCAACCGGAATCGCTCTGTATCGTACTCCACTCAGACCAGCAATGGGAGCACTGGAAGCACTGGGAGCAGTCAGTCTGAAGCCAGCAGCGGCAGCGCAGTGAGCACACCGAGTCCGGTGACTCGAGCTCGCAGCCATAGCACAGCAGCAGGTTCCAGTAAGAGAGGAGGAATGTATCTGGAGGGCTTTGATCCCTTTAGCCTCCTCCAGCAAGAGCTGAGTCGTCAGCCGCCGCAGCCCAAATCAGCACCGCCCATCCCCTGCCAGGCCAGTGATGGGATGCCCATCAATGAGCAGAACCGCAGGAATAACTGCAGTGCTCAAGACAAAAGTAGACAAGAAGAAGAAGTAGAAGAAGATGAGGAGGAGGATGAAGAAGGGGGCATGATCTTCTTCTATTTGCCTGAAGGCCACAAGCCTGGAACTTTCCCCAAAGCCCTGCAGGATGGGAGTTTGCGCAACAACAGTGGGAATGACAATGGGAACTCAGTGATCCTCAGGGGACGGCAAAGCAGACGCCGCGCCTCTTCAGGTTCAATCGACAGCCGGCTTAGCTTTTATGACAATGTCCCCTACGCCGAAAAAGAGGAGGGAGAGGATGAGGAGGGAGACGAACACAAATTAGAGGAGGTACTCCAACATGTCACCGGCTTCGTCAATGCCTGGTCAGAGGCTGTGGCCGGTGAGGAGGAGGAGGAAGAAGAGGATGAAGAGGAAGAAGGAGATTCTGATTCTGCGTTGGATTCGGCATCGCCGTGCCCCTCCTCACCTCTGCAGAACAGATTGGAAGAGACGGAGAACGGAAGTGACCAGGACAGTACGGGAAACCCCTTGGGTGACGTCGAGGATGGGATGAGGGAGAGAAGAGATTCAGGCGTGGGAGCGTCTCTTACTCGAACCAGCAGGTCAGTGAAAACAAGCTAAACTCTCCTCCTACTCAGGCTTTAACACTATTAAAGTACTGTTTTCTCTGCATTGGTTTTCATTCATGAATGCTAAGTTACCTACAAGCAAAGAATATTCTAAATGAAATTGCCAGTAAACGATAAACAGAAGAACAGGCTGAGGCTTCTCCTCTTACATGATGGTGCTAGGTTCTCAGGAATGCCTTTTTGTCTCCATGGAGACTGTTTCTACACTCTCAGGAATTTACCAGCAGAATTACTCTTGGTTTCTTTTAGGTAATCTCTTGATTGCTGTACGCATACGTCTTCGTAATCCCTACATAGATCACTCGACCACACACAGTATTTGGATACTCTGTGTTGTTTTTAGCATTCCTGTACACACGAAAGCATGACACAGGTCCCAGGGGGTTAACTGCTCTTTCTGTTAATCATCGTTCCTCCTTCTGAGTTCTCAATCTGTGCCTTCCTCTTCTTTTCCAGACCACAGAAGCTCCGCTGGCCAAGCTTCCAGAACTCCCACCGCCCCAGCTTGGCCTCGGCTCAGCTCCAGATCAGCTGCCAGTCTGTGCTGCAGATGAATCTGCTGCAGAAACTCTCTCTACTGCAGCTCACTGCTCTCCTGGAGAAGCACACTCCAACAAACAAGCATGGCTTCAGTTGGTGAGTGGTTGGACTTAGAGTTTACGCCCTTTAGAGCTGTCTTAAGTTGTTTGCCCTTAGGCTGCAACTGGTCACATTTGTTCTTATAAGTTACCCCCCGGCCCCTCTCAAAGCCCCAAAACATAATCCATTCAACCAGGCACTACCCTTCAGTTCCACCCGCCTCTCAGTGCAGTCCATCTGCAAGTTGTTGTATGGTACTGTGACGGCTGTCCACAGAGGTTGGGTTTCACATTCTTTTCCCAGGCTCATAATTGCTGGGAAGGGGTGCACATTGTCTTCTTTTTAACGGTGCAATTATGGCTGTTCACACGCAAGGTGCTGAGCTGAAGGCACGAAAGAGCTGCCCCCTTCTTAACTTATCATTTCAAAAACACCCTTTAAGCCAGCAGCCTGGGCCACTTTATTTAAAAAATATTCACTCTCACCCATTGTCCTTAATATGTATAACAACTGGTTACGATTTTCCCCCAGGCTCTAACCTTTAATGCAAATTGAAGTTTTGCTCTAGAAAGTCATAATAAACCTGAAAGATAACAGAAAATTGGAGATACACCAATTTTGTAAATGATTTTTCATCTTCAGTTCATGCAAAACTGAAACTGAGTACAGTTTCAGCCTATTCTAATTTCTCTTGAACAGCATTCAACACACTTTTCTCTTGCTTTTCTCCTATGAAAGATCCTTATTCGTATTATTAACAAGTGCAATGAAAATGATTAGACTGAAAATTGACTTCTGACTGTTTTGAAATATCTAAAATCATTTCAAAACAGGATGAAAGCTCACAATAAAATATGTCCAACCTTCTTGTTATCTCCCAACGACTTGCTCTCTCTCGCCACCTTACAGCCTAAAAGTGTCACATGGCAAAGCATAACACTTTGAAAATATTGGTTTTCCTTTGAATAGCTTCTTACATCTCTGTTTTTTTTCAGTTCACAGATAATGAAGATAGCTAAATTCTAGTTTCTTCCAATAACAACATCCACACTGAAGAGTGTGGTATATTTACTCACAGGCGTATTTGTCACTGTTGAATCTGAAAATCAAGCAGCTCCAGTCAACCGATAAATTCCCAGTAAGTCTTAATAGAAAAACAATAAGTTCCATGGGGCCCTTACAATGTGTCCAAATGGACTTGGGGTAGTTTTCAAGTTTTCTGATCAACTAATAGCAAATAGAATATTTTTTCTTATGTTTTTCTCTCGTTCAGCGTCTTTCTTGTTCTGACAACAGAAGGCATTTTGACAGTCATATGACAGATCACGGTCTTTCTGAAAGACAGAGTCTGATTGTTGGTCCCTTGTACATATTCAGAATTCCATCCATGATCATAAATTGCTTCTTTTTCTTCATTTTTCCCAAACTGGGGTTCTCAGAAGTACTCCAGAGTCTTGTGAGCTGGTCTTACAAAGACGCATTTGTCCCAAGTCACGCACAGAGGCACTCTGCTAAACACACTCACACCCATACAGAAAAAAATCTATAAATCTGTGGGCAGGTTTGTGTGAAACGGGATGGTGGTGACAGCAGCTTTTGTTGTTTTTGTCATGCTGGCCAACAGTGGCCATGTCAGTGAACATCCAATGAAATTAGCAGGTGCTAAAAATTGCCCACAGTAAATTTGTGGCCTCTCCCTTCAAATCCCATCTTTTGTATTTGGTTTGTCCTGGCCTTGTTTTCCTTGCGACAAATATCTACAGGCATGTTGTAGACATTATGCATGCATGCATGCATGCTTTTTAGTTTATTTCCATAGAAATCGTTTTAGTTTTCTGATTTTGTTTGTTTGGTGGGGGGCCTTTTACCTTAAGTCTCAAGCAAAAATATGACCTGCTTGAAGATTACACTACATTCTTTTCTTTTGTGTGTTTGTGTTGCAGGGCTGTGCCAAAGTTTATGAAGCGAATCAAAGTGCGGGACTACAAAGACCGGAACGTGTTCGGTGTGCCTCTCCAAGTCATCGTCCAGCGAACCGGCCAGCCACTTCCTCAGGGAATTCAGCAGGCCATGCGCTATTTACGCAATCAGTGTCTTGACCAGGTAAGTCTAATTGCCCAGATGTACACATGTAAACAGATTAGCACAAATTGTATTACATCTTTGTTCCCACACATCTGGTCAATCAAACCTCTGTTCAATTCCATTCTTACATCCTAAACATACGGTGTCTTGAAAAAGTATTCATAATCTTGTGGAATGTTACAAAATGTGAACAAGTTCAAGGGGTATGATAACTTTCGCAAGGCACTGTGAATGCTGTTTCGTTTCCTTTAGTAAAGCATGTCTATGCATTCATACGTACAGAATGGCCGTATGTGGAGAAAATAGCTGGTAAAGCAGCACAAAAATAGAGAGAAGAAGGATTGCTTTCTTCTCAAATAGGACAAGGCGCCTCTGTTCAGAGATGGTGAACGCTGGTGGAAAATATTCTGCCTGGACGTTTAGTCCCCATTTTCTCCCCAAGTGCCTCTTCATTCGACCCAAAAAGCCCTCTGATGAGGTCCTACACAGTGTGTTGTACAAGAATTCACACTGGGTGTCATGGGAGCTTCTTTCAAATACAGTCAACAATCTCTGTTATGATGTAACTCCAATTAACTGTAAGCCCTTAATGTGTGGATGAGTCAAGAATGTTCTTTTTTCTTTTCAAAAACAAATTATTGATTCAAAAGATGTGAGGCATGAATCATTGAGAAAACTTTTAATCTTATCACAACGGGTAAGGAATTTGTTCTTCAGTGTTTCTTTGTATTTTCTTACCTTTTGAACATCTTCATAATTTTTTCACATTATATCAAACTTCAGTCTAGCATAGTTGTGACTTCAGCCCTGTTTGCTCCTATGCCCTTGAACAAACTCTAGTGCAACCAGGAAGGGAGGTATCCTTTCAGATATTTGCTGAATGTATGAGGTTTCTCTGTCTTCCTCCCAGGTTGGCCTTTTCAGGAAATCTGGAGTTAAATCTCGCATACAAGCTCTTCGCCAAATGAACGAGGCAAGCGGCGCAGATGGTGGAGGGGTCAACTACGAGGGCCAGTCGGCCTATGACGTTGCCGACATGCTGAAGCAGTATTTCAGAGATTTGCCTGAACCGCTGCTCACAAGCAAGCTGTCTGAGACGTTCCTACAGATTTATCAATGTAAGGAAGCAAAAAAAGACGAACGCTCACGTAGGCAGCTTTACATCTCATAATAATGTTTTTTGCTTCTGTAGATACTTGTCACGTTGTGTATAATTCTGTGTAGCATGAGGATCCTATAATGTTTAATCCCTACTGTTTCACAAAGTGTTTCAATAAGATCAAGTCAATGGCGTCCTGTCCAAAAAAGATATATTAGGAACATCCTTTGTCTTGCATAACACACCAATTTCAGGCCCGGCCATTGCTCATACTCTGCCGTCGAAGTGGCTCCTTACACAATATCTTTATTGGATTAACCAATTTCTGCATACAAAGATGACATGATGCTGCATGACAGCAGATAATTGTATTAACAAGCAGCCATGACAAATGCCGCCTTCTCTTCATCCCTGCAGACATGCCCAAGGAGCTCCGTCTTCAGGCAACCCGCGCAGCCGTGCTGCTGCTGCCAGATGAGAACCGGGAGGCGCTGCGCACCCTGCTGTGTCTGCTCTGCGATGTGACGGCGAGCGTGGCAGAGAACCAGATGACGCCCACCAACCTAGCCGTGTGTCTGGCGCCGTCGCTCTTCCACCTCAACACTCTCCGCCGCAAAGAGAGCTCCTCTCCCAGGTGGGCGAGTGTGAGCAGTCTGGAATAGAAAAACTAACCAGTCAGTTTAAAAATCTGATCTATTATTAAGATTTATTCTCTAAAAGGTTGAAAATTATTTATTCCTTCCTTGCGCAGTATACTATATTAAATGCACCAAAGGCTGTATCTGGCTCAGGCAGAAAATTGGACAAGCCACGACAATTACAAAGAGACAAAGGACAGAGCGGAAGAAAGAGGGTGGGGAACTAGGGTACCGACAATGAAAGTGACAAACCAAATAAAAAGTTGTGTATTATCATGCTGTGGTCTCATTTGCCTAGAGATCCACCAATTAATCATCCACATATCAGAATCGGCCAGTTATCAGCTTTGACCAGTGGTTGGTAGGACTAAGACATAAAAAGGAGTTTTGCCCTTTTTTTTTATTAAACCAACTTATTCCAACGTTTTTCCTCTATAAAACCCAAAACCAGCAAACTTTGTTTATATTAATAAAAATCAGATAGAGTTTAGGTTGCATACTTTGTTGCATGAATGAGAATAATTTGGAATTTTTTTCATTTTTATGCTGAGTAAGACATCTATCTACCTTCAATGAGTTATTGTTTTTCTGCAAAAAATAGACTGAACCTTAATGAAAACTAAAAATATGCTGGAAAAGCCTGATGAGTGCCTCTCTACATTTACCTTGAGGTCCGCTAATGGAAAGATTGTGACTATAAATACTGTCCATGCAGCTGATTCATCTGATGCAGATCCTGTATTACATTGGTGAAAGTCACTCCAGTGACCTTTTCAGGCCTCCTCCTGTCTGCTGTTTTGCAGCTATGGTAACACACTGAGATGAAATACCTCAACAGTCTCATCTACAATTCTTTTGATAGTTGTGTGGATGTTGGTAGGGAGCTTGTTGATTGTGATTGACATGATCTGTGTCCTTTTTGTTTCCCTTTTTATGTTACATAACATGAAGCATCCTGGATATTTCAAAAACAGGAAGAGGTCACTCCAGGGAAACAAAATAGTAGGATGTTGTAGATGGAAAGCAGAGATGGAAGGAAATAGAAAAGGTTACATCTTAACCTACTTAGACAGACGTTGCTCCACATATAGGAATTGCTTGTGAGGGTTCATCGGCTCTGTACTGTTTGACCCTTTGTTTCCTCCCTGTCATGATGAATAAATCTTCTTTCGTTCTCTTTTGGCTTGTGACAGGGTGATGAACCGGAAGCAGATGCTGGGAAAACCTGACCAGCGGGACCTGAATGAGAACCTCGCTGCCACGCATGGACTGGCACACATGATCCAGGAGTGCAGGAAGCTTTTCAGGGTCAGTTCTCAAACGCAGTAGGAAATAAACTTGCTCTTTATGGTAGATTGAAGCATAAAGTTGTTTTGATTTCAGTTCCACCTCGCTCCGCCTTGTCACTTTCCAGAGAACTATGAAATATTTTTCTCTAAGTCTCAAATCTTTATTAACTTTATTAGCATTCACATACTTAAAGTGAGCCTAACTAGTCAACCTAAATCACTGTTTTGCATGGCCTGATTTTTAACATGAAAATATTTGACAGCTTTATTTTTTCCAAAACATTTTATTCATTGTTTTTTTTAGCTAATTTTAGCTGCTATTATGGTATTATGATGAATTTATTAATTATTTTTTTATTTAAATAACTTTTTTTATTTATATCTATATTTTTTTGCTTCTGCTGGCTTAACAACTATCGGGAAAAAAATGTTTTTAGTTTTTAGAAAGCAAATCCAACTCAAATCCTGATACTTCAGACTGCAAGTCTACGTCAGATCTAAAGTCTTTGTTTTTACGGCTTAAGTGCAACTTGGCCCTGCGTTGCTGATTGAGTCATTGTCACATGCGTTTTGTTCATGTATTTGTCATGTAAACAAACTGCCACTTATATAACTCATCTTTGCAATTCTTATGGATGTTGTGCAAGCAGCACCATGACAAATGTCCCAACTGACTCCATCCTGCACAATTTACTTTGTCTTCAGTTTATCCTTACACAATTATTTGTACAGCACATACCAGTGAGTACTGTGTGTTCCCTCTACAAGGTGAACTAAATAATCAGCAAACCCTATCAGAGCAACATTTTTTTTAATGAAACCTGCTCTGTCTTGCAGCTTCACCTCAGACATGTTAAAGCTAAAAGGACACACACTTTGACTTATTACTGTCATTTAAACCTTGATTAGGTTGTGGACAAACTTCCTGCCCTCCCGCTGTGCTCATATCCAGTGAGTAAACCCAATAAAGCCCTTAAATGATATTTGATTAGGTTTGCATTTCCTCAGGAGGAAGCAGGGGTGAAATTAACATATTTATCTTGTTATTTCAGAGGATCTTTGACATATACATCGTCAGGATTCAATTTAAGGAGGAAAGAGATAAACAACAATAAATGAGCCACATAAGCATAGAAATATAAATAAATCAAATCCTGCTTTAATGACACATCTGTATCCAAGGAGAACTTAATAGTTTTTGATAAACCAGGGAGATAGTTGTGATAAGGGAGACCTTAGAGAGTTTTATCTGATCACTTTTTTCAAATCTGTAAAACCAGATAAAACTGCTGTAGTAAAGAATTTTCAGCCTCTTATGAAAGCAAAAAAATGGTGAAGCAGCATTTATTGCTACCTCAAGATCTATAACACCCTGACCTTCCCTCTGCTGGATTCTTCCTTCCAGATCCCTGAAGAGATGAACCGCTGCAGAAACTCATACCTGGAGCAGGCTCTGCTGCCGCAGCGCTTCGAGGAGCTGGCTGGTGAAGAGGCCGGGGAGGGGGGCTACAGAGCCTGTCTCCAGGACAGCCTGGACCTGCTTCTGAAGGAGGCAAAAGACAAGTTCAAAGGTTATGACAGCTGCTCCACGCCTGAGCACGCAGAGCTGGCCTGCAGGAAGGTAAGTCCACCTCAAGTAAACTCCCAGCTGATGAAATTCATTAAAAAAAAAAAAAAAAGGAAATATGGCTTAGTCTGTCTGTGGTATGTAAACAAGCTGCCATCTCCGTTTCCTGTCATCTTCATGTTCGACTCGCATTTTTAAATAGTGAGTGGAAAAACAGCAGTTAGGGTTTCCTGTCTAGAAAGGCGTCCGTGTGAAAACGGCTGCGCTCTTGGCTTCTCGCTCCCATCCCTTCTGCTCTGGACTCGCTCCCAGAATGACATCAGCTTCATCTCGCAATACACACAAACACAACTTCTCCATGCTCCCAGGCCTACATTTCCTGTGCTGAACGTGCTTAAAGACTTGGACAGAGTTATCTTTTCTCCTGTGTGAAAGTCACAGCTGCACAGCGGCTATGTTTTACCGTCAGATGGGAGAACAAAGCAGCTGATGGACCTTCATGAGTCTGCTGGAGTGTTCTGTGAAATTTAAGTTGGAGTGTTATTCTGGACCACAAACTTGAATTTATTTTGAAGAGGCTTTTTGTGATTGACCAACTCAAAGTAGCACAAAATGGAGAAGTGAAAGGAAAATGATCCAGGTTTTTCAAAATGTGGTGTCCATTTATGCGTATTCCTTTTCACACTCAATATATCCTCCAAACACTTTTCAAATTTTTAATTTTAAAAGAAAATGTATACCATGTATCATCCTCTTTACCACATGAAAAACACCTAAAATACAAAACAACATATTTAGTAGATTGTGGCTCTAACAGGACAATGATTTTAACTGATGAATATGTTTATCTCAGAGGACATAAAATGTCCCACGGAAAGTTTGTGTAATGTTAGCTCTCGTTTCTGTTCTGTCCTGCAGGTTCACGATGGATTTCCACTGAGGCTCTGGAAAGTCACTGTAGAGATTCCAGCGAGTCCCGATGAAGTTCTGACCCGAGTGCTGCGAGAGCAGGGTCACTGGGACGAGGATCTACTGGAAAGCAGAGTAGTGGAGACGCTGGATGAGCGGACAGAGATCTACCAATATGTTCGGAACGCCATGGCACCGCATCCCACCAGAGACCACCTGGTGTTAAGGTAGACTCATTTTCTTCTCACCTAACGCTTTGTTTTTTTGTTTTATTTTTTTGTTGTTGTTTTTTTCAAAAATGTCTCTGCTTTAGTTCAAAGTTACACATTAATGCAAAATATTTTGATTATTCCTATCAGAACATGGATCACAGACCTACCAAAAGGTGCGTGTGCACTTGTATCTACGTCTGTGGACCATGAAGGGGTGCCAGTGGTGGGTGTTCGCGCCAATGTGCTCACTTCACGCTACTACGTAGAACCCTGTGGAACCAACAAATCCAGACTCACGCACATTTCCAGAACTGACCTCAGGTTAGTGGCTTACACATAACCCAGGATGATCATAGCTGGAGATGCACCAGTCAGTATGAGATCAGAATCAGCTGAATCAAACACTGGGAAAAAAAAATAATCCCAATCATTAAATGCATCAAGATTAAAGTCTCCTTCCGTTTTTAGTCAAAAAAAGAAAGAAAATTAATTACCAACATGTACTTTGAAGTGCTTTCTGAATTCAGTAAAAATTAGATAAGTTTTGGGGATACAGGCTTTGGTTCATAAATGGGTATAATCTTAAAATGCTTTCACTGTTTTACGCATTTAAAACTAAACCTGAATCAAAGATCATAAACAATAGTGTTCATGTTTTATTTGTCATATTGTATTGAAAAAAAATCTGAATCTTATAAATGGAATCAGAAGGTCAGACCTTTAATGAAACCCAAAAATTGATATCAGCCAATAGAACAGCATACCTCTGATTAAAGCAAGCTTGTCACTAAATATTCCAACATTTTCATAGAGCTGCATCATTCTAACACTAAATCTCTTTCTTCTCTTTTAGGGGTCGTTTTCCAGAGTGGTACAACAAACTCCACGGACAGCTGTGTGCTGCTGAGGTGGCGCGAATAAGAGATTCCTTCACTGTTTCCATGGATAAATAAATAGGCAGCGTACAATTCAGACCACAACAAATTCTTGGACTGCAACTTTGGATGGAGTCAAGACGTCATCATGTTCACAGTGAAAAAGACGAAGTATGGAGCCTGGATCCAAGGACTAATTTTCCCCAGAGTCAAAACAGACTGATTAAACTGGTCTTGTTGGGACTGCTGAGAGGACTCACACACAGCCATGTCTCATCCTGGAGACATTTTGTTGTTGATTCGGAGTGTGTGGTTTTGAATTTATCTAAAGGGATGATACGGCTTCTGAGAAGCGAAGAAGACTCAAGGTATGCATGATCTTGTGTGTGCGGGTGTGTGCAAAGCAACAAATGCTAAGTGCATATTTGTCATGTTGGTTTACAGTCAGAGGAAAGCATGTACATATAAAATATTCTGGTCAGAAAAAGCTGATGTGGCCGTCCGCCTCACGTTGCCTCTGACCAACTTTTCTGTTACAGCGAAGCACAGGAGGACCTGTAGCTGTTATTAAGAGCTGATGAATGAATGTGTGGGTGAGGAAGGATGCAAATCCACAGACTGAGTGGAAACTAAAGACAGGATATGGTGAGATGACAGGTGGGCGGCTGCACGCCGGGTTTTAGTGCTTGCCGGTAGAGAAGGAGGAGGACCGGTGGCTGGCTCACCAGAATGAAAGGACCTATCAGTCGGGATCTCATCTACTGACAGATAAAAGTCGCTGCAATCCTCTCCAGAAGGATTTGAGTGAGTCATGGGTTTTATGTGGAAGCTGATCTTTGTTTGCGAAGATTCACAAGACGGGTTTAGTCTCCGTGCCAGTGCCAAAAGTTAGTTCGACAGTGACTTTAAAGAGAAGAGCAGAAAGATTAAAAAAAGAAAAAAGAAAACGGATTTAATGGACCAAATAAAGAAAAAGCTAAAGCTCATCCTAGAAGGCATCAATGTTTGTTTTAGTCTCAAAAACAGCACAGTTCACATTCTTTTTTTTTTATTTGTTGTTTGCAATTCTATCCTATTAGGAATATATTGAAAACTATACATGTTCCACTTTCTGCATGCACAAGAGAACAGAAGACACAACTCACTGCAACTGAAACCTCCAGCTGCACGAAAGACGAGAGAGAGAGAGAGAAAATGTCCTTTTATAAAGGTGGGGATTTTACAGGTTTTACTGTAAAGAAGAGGGGAGACTGAATGTGTTTTTTCATAAGAAGGATAAAAATCTATTTGCGTAAGCGTCTTTCTCTCTATTGTCTCGCTGTGTTTAAAAAGTAATTATAGAGATTTGTGCCCACGTAACCTCTTCTAGCACCGACGCTATTCGATAGGAGACTGTCCAAGCTGTTCTTGCTCAGTGTGTAACTAATTCACTAAGCTCTTTGTTTATATCCTACCAGTTTGTACCTGTAACAGTGTCTCTGCCAAATAACGCATGACAATGACAGTTAATTTAAAGCAAATATATTTATACCTCAAATATGTGTGTTTTTGTATCATTTTATGTTATTTTATTGTACATGGTAAGCTTTGTGCTACAGAAATGTGTTTTATCTTTTTTATTATTAATATTATTTCTGTACAGGTTAATTAAAATGCACTATTAAATGTATTAAAATAATGCCTTTGTTGGCTGTTTTCTTTTCCACAAAGAAATTGTAAAGTTGTTTTTCATTGGCTTGATTTTTACCCTCCAAAATTCTAAAGGCACTCATTTAAAACACAGCTTGTTCCAAATGCAGCTTTTCCCTCTCGCTGACCCTTAACACCGTAAATCTCAAGTGACTTGACTCCATTCCACACCAATAAATCTGTGATAGGACTGGAGAGGCCAGGAGGATAGTGATCTCACTACTAATTATTATTCTTGCATAAGTTTCTGTTATCAGAACACTGTGGGGTCTGCTGTCCTGTAGCGGGGAAGCTTAATAAGAGGCCAGGCAGTCATGTGGCAAAAGCAAGAGGGGCTCTAACCGTGTGAGGAGGGACCGTTTTTGCCAATTTTGAGCTGTTTGACTTAACCACTTGGGAAAATGCTACAATATATCAGGAAATTTGACCTTGCCCAGACATTGTAGACCTTACGCTCCTTAAACCTGGAAATGCTTATTCAACATACCTTACACTAAAGGGGAATTTACCCATTTCAAAAACTGTCCTTCCTCCTTTCTCTCTCAACAGGAGAAAGCTGGAGTTATACCTACTACCTTCCAATCGCAATATGACTACTATACTCTCCAAGTCGCCCACATCATGACTGCGATGTAACAGCTAAATGTTTACAGGACACTAGAAAAGCATCAGTTCTACACTGCTGATAATACTGATTGCTATACTGCCAAACAAAACACAGTTAAAAAAACATCGTTGCTCCAAAGTCTTTGGAATTTTCTGTGATTGATTTTTATGCGGCAACCATTTACTCAGAAAATTACGTTAGCCAGTGCTGTGTAATTTTCAATATTATTGTGAGTAAGCATCTTGCATAAGTAGTCGCCACTCACAGCCACCATAATAACATTCATCAGGCTTGATTTTATTTCTTTTTTGAATAACGTAAACATCTCCAGAGAGAACTGTTCTCACCCTGACTGACATGTTTTCCTTTTGGGGTTGTGTACGTGTTTTTCCCCTGAGCAGCCCAAACACCTCGCAGAGATTACACAGCTCCAGATAAGCAGGAGTCAGCGCCACGGCTGCATTCCTGCACTGCTGTTTGAGAATCTGTCACAGAAGGTTTCCCACATTGATAAATGCATATGAATGTGTACATTCTTCAGCCAGTGCTTTCTCTTTTTAAAGAGAACAAATCTGACTCTTAACTGGACCATTACATGTATCCTCCATTAGTCATTTGTTGTAATGACTAATAAGTTGAACACCATTTTCAGATCCAACATCAGCTGGCAGCTGTAATAAAGCACCACTACCCCAAACCCCATTATAACTGTGTTTTATTTTTTCTCTTTCATTATACTTGAAATGCTATAGCTCATTAAATCAATTTTAACATCAGGCAGAGTTAATTAAAGTAGATGCATAACAAAGGTTCATGATTTTATTTACTAAGGGAATAAAGCAATCTATACCAACCTGGCTCACTAATCTGACTGACTCCTAAACTGACTCCTGATTGTGTGATGCTTGGCAGCAACAACTGCCTTTAAGCATTTACAATAACTGGAAAAGATTCTTTAAAATCGCTGAGGATACATTTTAGATCACTTTCCTTTTCAGAATTGTTTTGGAGGCTTTTCAAACTTGTTTGAAGATATACTATGCTACTACTTTTTCCACTTTGAACCAGGTTGATTTGGATACATTTTTAGAGCCTTTGAAACAGTTTCTTTGTATTTATTATAGTTACCTTTGTCTGATATTGGATTTGATTATCTAAGGCATGGCAGTGTGACAAAAAAGCAAAAGAGAAGCAATCGCCAAGAACACAACTGCATTTTCATGGCACTGTAAATCTAAAAAAAGATGGCAAATACAGAAGGAAAAACTATTAAATAACCAGTGTGGCGTAAGACATGGTGATGGATGACATGTAATACTGTTGTGGTAACAGGAACGGTACGCCATTGTGATAAGACTATATTTTAAGCGTAAACACAGGAAAGTTTAGTCCCGGTGTTTTCTCATATTATTCCTTGTCATGGCTCGATGTTTCAGACATTTCCAAAGACTGCCCAAAAAGTGTCTGCTCTCAAGAAGATGGATCTGACTGTCTGTTCTCTGCAAGATAAAACTTTTATCTAAGTCTGTCAAAAGAGCGATAATCCCACCTTCATAATTCTCACAAAAAAATGAACTGTTCACTGTTTGGCTTATATAAGATGGAACATGTTCAGCTTCATAATTTAGATCTTATGGGAGAAGAAAATTATACCAGAAATAAAAAAGCATTATTTTTGAAAAAAAAAAAAAAAAAAAAAAAAGCCAACCACAACAAAGACATTTTGAATGAGTAGAGCTGGCATGGACGGAAACACCGTGGGATATTTTGATCATCTCCATAATTATCTCAGAATCACAGCTTCCTTTTCCTTGACAAAAGTATTGTTTTGCCTGAATAGTTAAAAAAAAAAAAAAAAACAGAAGTGAAGGAAATATTAATCTTCTGTGTTGAGTTGCTACAGGCAAATCATAATCTATATTTGTTTTGTTTAGCTCCATGCTGCCCTCTCGTGGTTGCACCATGTAAATTCGGTCTGGGGTGAGGCACATTTAGCTCACTTTATACTGTTTCAAAGTGTAAAGTGCATTTGGAATTATTAGTGCATCATAAGTACTCATCATTACTACTCATAAACCTTTAAACATTTCCATACTAAAGTGTGTTGCAACCACAAATATACTTTTTTGTGATTTTATGTACATCACCATTCATTGCTAAAAAAAAAAAAAAAAAGCAAGAAAAAACGCTCAAGCTCCCAAATGTGATCCACAGTTTCTGTGAGCATCAGTTTTCACATCTAACTACGAATCATTAATTGTAATTAGATCTGGACTTCAATTGAACCATCCTGAAACAAATATGCTTTGATCTGAACCATTTCAATTCAGGTCCGGTTGTATGTTTTGTGCCATTGGTTTCTAACAGTATTAACTAACTTGTGTTTAGATCGATCCATCTTACAATCAACTCTAACTAACTTCTCTGTCACTACTGGAAAAATAAAAAATAAAAAAAATCACACAGCATGTTGCTGCCACCATCACGTCCCACCATAAAAGTAGTGTTTTCAAATGATTGCACTGTGTTGCTTTTTCTTTTGTCATACTCATTGTTTTGAAAGTTCAGCTTTGATCTCACCTGAACAGAGCAATGTGTGAGTGTGTGTTTGTTGTGGTTTTCCACTAAATTAGAAGGCCTTGTCTTGGTATTTTCTCTGTAAAAAGGTAAGCGGAAAATAGATATCAACTTGAACCTTTCAGTATTTCAACAGTTGACTGTTTTAGCTGAAATAACATGAAAGCAAAGAACTTAAAGAACTAAAATATAAAAGTTCATGCTTTGCTGCAAGCACTTATATCTGCCATTTCCATCTTGCAGCATGTAGCAGTGGTTTTGTTCCTAGGAATGGTTTATTCCCATTTAGATTCATTTGTATTTAATGAATATTTTATTCTTTATTCATTATGCTGCTGGTTTTTGGTTTGGTTTGACGCAGAAGGATTAATTTCAGTGAAGGCAGCATCTATTGCACGTTTACTGCAGAGCAACAGCAAACCACTAGAGGGCAGTGTCCCTCCATAATATTTATGGTCCGGACGTCTTCTTTAAATCATACCGCAAAAAATTAGTAAGCATCAGATGTTCAGTGTTAACTGTGTTTTTTTATGGATCCCAACACCAAAGTGGAAGTGAGAGCCGAAATGTATCACTCTTATAAAATCAGCTCTCACCCTTTTAAAGAGTTAAGTAACACATTTATATCTTTTTTTTCTCTTCTCCAAATTATCACATAGAATTATCAATGTTTTTAAGAAACATTAACAAGTACTCGTTTTTTTACTAAGCAAAAACTGCTTCAATAAATTTTATTCCACTACTTTTTTAAATATAACATCTTTTTCGAATATAACAAAGAAACTGACCTGAATAAATTGTTCCAATCAGATTTCCTGGGTACATTTACTTCAGTCTCAGCTTTATTTGCACGTGAAAAAGAAGGATGTTCTAGAAACCTAATAATTTGGGATATAAAGCACATTAGAGATGTCAGAGAAAATGAAGCTGAAAACAAATGCACAACCAAATTTTAAGAGTTGCTTTTGTTATATTATTATTTTTCTCTTCATGTCCTAGGTTGCAGCGGTACATCACACAAAAATGTATGCCCCAAAATATGAGGATGGTCAAGGAGAACACTGTTGTGCAGCATCGCAGCATGATGGAAAAGAAGTTGCCTTTCTTTCTTTTATCCAACTGGTAACCTGACACTTTCAAACTGTTTGTTCACCAATTACTCAACATTACACTGATGTATTATCTCAAAGCTGCACAATACATTCCCATGTTAATCCCTTGCAAATTGTTGTAAGAAATTCATCCCAAAATCACAAGCTAAGATTATATTAGAAGCTCTTAACTAGTCAGAGCTATGCTCAGTAATATAGAATTTCATACTAAATTACTAAATGTATATTCAAAAGTCTCTTAATTTAGAATCAGTGACAATGTTTAAAAAGAGAGATAAATTCAGGTAGGAAGTTTTTTTTTGTGATGTAAAAAAAATAAATTCATGGTTTATCATTTAGAAACTTAAAATCTTTTGTCACATATAATCTCACCTTACATTCATTACAAATGTGTATCTGATAAATGAACAAATCTGTTAAGGGAAAAATCTCATAAATAAGTAAATAGGTACAATAGCATATATTTGCATGCACACTCTTTAAGTAATACATTGCTGGAGCACCTTCTGATTTATTTTCAAAATGTCAAACTTCTTCAGTTTAAGTGAATCTGATAACCTGGAAATAAAATTCAGCTGTTCTGGTTGGATTTTCTCCTTCCTTCCACATTTGCGTCCTTTAGATAAGGCTGTGGTTTAAGAAGAGCTAAAAATGAGCCAAATGTACAAAGTTACCAGTCAGAAGAAGGATAGCCAGAGTCCTGATCTATTGAAAATCTGCAGAGCTAAACGGGCAAAAGATACGGAGAAAATTTGCAAGGTAACGTTGGCGAATAACAACAACTTAAGATGCAGATTATAAATAAACCCCTGCCAAATAAGACTGAATGCTGAATTTGAATCAACAGCTGTTTCAATGAAGTAATAGTTTAAGTGAGCAATGCTAGGCAACTATGTTTTTTTTTGTTGTTTTTTTTTCCACATTTTAATTTTATTTTTATGTCTAACAGATGTACATGTTTTTCTTAAATTAGTAAAATGTTATGAAATTCAGGGACGTGGTCATTCTTGAGAGCTACTGCAGGTTCATTTGATTTTGTGGACGATTTGTTAACAGAAAGGACGGAGGATGACGTACGTTACGCAATGGGGAATTTACATATATTTCTGAAAAAAATAAATAAATTAGGAGGGTGTTACAAAATCATATTACAAAACGACTTATGAATGGGTTTTCAAGAAAAAACTTCAGTAGTTCAACAATGGTGAGTTGAAAAAGAGTGATATTTCATGTCTGCACAACAATCGAAGTATATTTAAGAAATGTTGATGTTCGAAAAGGAATATAATACCTAGCACACTCACTTTATCAACTTCATTACGTCTCTTCCGCGGTTACGAAACTTTCCTGCGCAGGTTTTGTAACACAGCCCATCCTGACCAATCACGGAGCGACACTGCTGTTCACGTGACTGCCCATTTTTTTATGTAACAAACGGGGCACGAATGAAGAAAGCCCGTTCGCTACATTGCCACGGACCGCGGCAGCTATCGAAATGCATAAACACGGCGACAGAAGAAAACCTGCGTTCACATAGCGTTTCACTAAGCATTTCAATGCTGTCATGGCACTAAAACCGCAGGTGGCGGACGAGAAAAGCGCTTTCTTTATCGGCGCTGAGGAGGAGGAGGAGGGCCACCATGAACTTATACTACAGAAAGGCAACGCTTTGGCTTCTGAGGACTGCCTCAAGGAGGCCATCGACTGGTTTTCAGCGGCAATGCGCTACGGATCGGTGCGTCCTGAGCAGTTGAGCACTTTTGTGGACTGTATCCTCCGCAACTTCAAGAAGAAATCCCCCGGGCCGCAGTCCTCGGCGGGCCGGAGTCCGGACGCAGCAGAGGAATCCGGGGACTTGGCGGTGTTCAACTGCCCCAACTGTCATGGCTTTTTAGGCGAACCCGTGACCGTAGCTTGTGGACATTCGTATTGTAGAAGATGTTTACAGCGGTGCCTCGTCTCCAAGTGTAGGCTGTGCGACGAGCCTGTCGTGGGCGAGGAGAGAGCCAACGTAGCTCTGTGCGGACTTTTAGAAAAATGGTTCCCCGACGAGCTGAAAAAGTTAAAAACATTGCAAGAAGTGGAAGTGTTCTGTAAAAGAAAACGCTACAACGAAGTTGTGTCGCTAGCGAGCGATGTTCTCCGCTCAGGTGAGTCTTTATCAGAAACCAGAAAAAGGTGTGTCTGGGCATAAATACGATGTGTCTCAACGTTAAAACAACTTTTATTCACAAGTGCATTTAGCAGCATAGCGCAGTGTGTTGTGAAGGAAGTCGCAGGGGGTTAAACTGTGAGGTCTACTGACCAACATTTTGAAAATACTTTGAGCTGACTCCGTATGTTTTGCTGTGCCTCAAGTCTGCATGGCGTTGCTTACGAAAGTCTTTCACACTGAGCATGCGCGATGGGAGTAGGTTGTGTAAGGCAGGTCGTGACACTTCAATGGGTTCGGTTTTGTAACTTCTGAAAAGGGGGAAGGGCATTTTTATTTTGTAATTGTCCTGACCGGTACGAGCTACGTATTCATGATTAAGAAAGTGATGAATGTAACAATTCTGGACCCGGATACCCGGGATAAATGTGGAGATTCATACAGAGGCAGAAAACAGCCTTTTGTACAACATTGTGCTGTTCGAGCAAAATAAAGGAAACTAGGTCACTAGTCACATTTTTTTTTTCTTTTTACAAACATCTGATGAGTGAAGGAAAAATAAAACCTAAATAAAAACAGGAAAATTGAAATCTGCTTTGAACAATAAAGGTTGTTGTTGTTAAAATGAACAGTGCAATGACTTAATGGATGTTCAGAATTAAATGATTGGCATCTTACTTAAAAATATCATTTTGGGTATTAAAAGTACAATACAAATTTCAATATATGATAAGATCATTCATAGTAGTTACATAAAATTAAGTTGCAGTAAATGTTAAGTAATCATTTAAGTACTATGTTCTCAAGTTGTCAATGTCTCTAATGCCTCACAAAGGTGTTTCAGTAGGTGAAGAAGTCAAAACATCATTAGGAGACCGGAACTAAGTTGTCATTGCTAAAAGAGCAGATATATTCTAGAAGCAACTTCTTCAGAAAACTTTGTCAGTATTAAAATTAGAAATCAGTTTTTTTTCCTCCATTAGCTTGACAGACTTTATCATTGTTGTCAAGGTTCTTTTTTGCTGTGAACCCTAATCAGAAAAACATTATCACTAACTATTTGCTTATTTGTTCTAAGTTGTCATTGCAACATTCACCAGCATTAGTGCATATTACACTGTTCATTATTATGTTCGGCCTTTAAGGTGTGCATGTGTTTTACATTGGTACTCAATTATAAGATAAGTAAAACAACTCAGAGTGATGAGATGACTTTGAGTTCAGTTTTATAGAAAGGCATGCATTGTATAACAGCATCTTTATTGTTTTTTAATGGCCAACATAAATTCAGAGAAAATGTGACACTTTGTATTCCTGTAAGAATTCATGAAACTACCCACAGTGAAACATGATACCTGTTGATAAACATGGAGACTCGTGCTTATCAATGAGCATGATAATGTTATTTACTAAAAAGAGGGACTTGGCAAATAGACACACAACCATAAGGCCACACAACATGGGCAAAAAGACTTTGAGTCTCAGGTTTGCAAAGTCAATTAACTAATTTCAGTCTCCACAGTAGTTTGTTTTGAATACTTTGATAGCTTAATGAAAGTGTGCCTTACAAAATGATTCTACATGTAGAGAGGCTCCGCCCTGCTCTGCTATAGAAACTCACATCCACTATCTATTGCTGGTCTGTCAGGGGTTATGCAATTTGTTTTTCTTTCTCAGGGTTTGCAGATAATTCATTAGCTGGTGTCAGATTTGGGGTTTTTGGTTATCTAATGTACGACTAGTCAAATCCTTCAAACCATACTCTCAGTTTACCACATGAAATGCAAACTATATACAGAATTTTATGTTGTTAATATGAATTTATGGGGAAATCTATTATTACTTGGCATTTGCTGGTAAATATTCTCACAGTACATAGTGCTTGTGAGAGGAAAAAACCCCCCAGACTTTTCAGTGTATGACTCACCAATCACTCATCAGTGCTGATCAAGGGAAATAGACCAGTTCCAATCGCCGACTGACTGACTAGTGCATCAGTAGTGTATCTTGATTTCGGTAACCAGCCAACTCCTGGTAATGGTATGCTTCTCTCAAATGGATAAAATAACTATGTATTTGACATAGGCAACATTTTTTGTGTTGCAGATCCTAGCATGACCTTGGCTCGTCTCTCTCGAGCAGAAGCGTACACGGCTCTCAAACAGTACCGACTGGCTTTGGAGGACGCAGAGTTCTGTTCCAGGTCCTGCTATTCTGCTGAAGTATGTCATTCACTGAAAACTGAAACAAAAATATCAATAAACTACTGTTTAAAACCAAAATGTAAAGTGCTCAGTGGTCATTTATTCCTCAGCTTGTGAGGAATAAATGACCATAAAAGGACAGCTGCCATTTGTGTTGCTTTTTTCTCTTACTTTGTGTGATTACAGCCTGAACTCAGTACCAGACACAGAATGAGGTGATTTCATTTGTCCTAAAAAAAACATTTCAAGCTAAACTAAGTAAATCAGTATTTAGGCCTGCTACCTGTAGAGCCACAGCCTGCCAGTGCCACATGAGTCCTCTCATTCAAAGCTAATAAGCTGCATTTTGCAAATAAGTTTAAAAGATGAAGTCTTCATTTTGTTTGTTTCTACAACATAAAAAAGGTGAAATGTTGAAGGTTCATGACTAGGTGGGTAAATGTAATAAAGTGTGGTCTGAATTTTCTGATTTACTTTAAAATGATTATCTTTTTTTTTAATTTTTTTACAGAGTGTAATCTTTAAATACTTGTGCTACTTGTTTAACTGTAAATATGTTATAAAAGAGGTTCAAGGCCAATAAAGGTCTTTCCAAATTAAAGCTTTGAATGACAAGATTAAGGTCAAAACTATTAATAACTATTACACCACTGACAGGAGACTAAAGGCTGGTTTCATTTATATGTTACAGCATTTATCTGCCATGTGATATGTATGGATTTTGTGTGTGTGTTTATAAGTTTTAACAATTTACTGTTAAAACTTACTGTTAAAAATTACTGGGTGGAAAGTAATTTTTCTGTGTCGACGTCTTGTAGGCTCATTTCAGGAAAGCTATGGTGCTGCATGAAATGGGTCAAGTAGACGAGTCTTTCCAAGTCTTCCTCCACTGCTTGACTATCGACGAGGACTTCCCAGGTGCTAAAAGAAAAGTGGAAAAGGTAAGAGATTTTGCTGATTGCTTTGTTCCAGTTTTCAGGCTGGGGATTTTAAATCAGGTTGGGTCATAACATTTTACTGGTAAGTTAAAGGAGTCCGCCTCTCCTGTGCCAGGCAGCCTTGGCCTTCGTTTAATTTTTACTTCATTACTTTAAAAAGTTAGGGTTACATGAATCTTTTGTTGAGACTTCTAGAAAGATTTGAGCGTTGTGGTTGTTATGCAAGGTTGACTTTGTGGATCAATTTTGAGATTATCTGTTTAGAAATAATTGCATAAAAATCATTTAAACTGAATATAAAAAAGGGTGTGTGTTGGTATTTCAAAGTGCTTAGAATGAAAGGACATCTTTCATAAAACACAACCAGCAGCATTTTCCTGACGTTTCCGAGCGTGTCATGATTCCTGAGGCAGGTCACTAGATCACTATGGCTAATACTGTTAGCCATAGCTAAGTTGTGCTTGTTTTTGTTGCTGTAAATGCTTTTGAACATATGTAGAACAGTGTTAGAAAAGCATCCTTATTATGTGAGGAGCTTGTGAGAGAAATTATAAAAGTGTAATAATATATCATCTGGATTGCTAATGAAAAGAGCTTATTGCTCTTCAAAACTACAATTCACTTGGATGATGTCATACATTTGAAAATATAATCCAGGATTAAAAAAACCTAAACTATATTCTATGTAGGCCATGAATAGAGATGTTCAGATATGTGTTTCCATGAAATGATACTGCTGATTAACTTTAAAAAAAAAAAATGAATGAATTTTCTATTAATTTAAAAAAAAAATTATAGATATATCTATTAGGTGCAGTTTCTTGATTCATTTTAGAGAGAAAATTAATGAAAACTAAGAAAAGGAACTTGATCACACGTCTATTCGAAAGTTGCCTATGGATCTGTATATCAGTCCAGTTGCCATTGACCTGGCTAGTCAGTAGCCAGTACAGTTCATCTTTAAAATCGAAGGGGAAACAAAAGCTTGGATTCAACTTCACATTTCTTAGATGAGTTGGGATGTCAAAAACTTTGACTTGAGTTGTAAATATTTAAAATTGACTTCAGCCTCTGTGGTCAGTCATGGGATTACATAAGTTGTTAGTGAGTCTGGTCTTGTGACTCTGTCTATAATGACATTAGTAGCACTTAATGACAGGGATACTGACAGCATTGAAGTTATATAAGTGGCACACATTTGACTCATGTGTTTGCAGAAAAACACAATTATTTCCTGACTAAGTTGTGCTGAGGAATCAGAGTCTGTGTGTATATTTTTCAGTCCACACTGTGAACTGAAACTACCTGGCAAAAGTTCAGAAAACTTGTTTGAGAAGTGGGGCATAGGCAAAGGAAAACCATTTTAAATTAAATTAAAACTAGAAATTAGTATCTGCAGTAGAGGACATTGGACTTGTGGGAGACGTTGACCGAAATCCGATTATTCTCAAGTTCAGTTTCTCATGCAAGAGTTATATAGCCACCTCAGAATAGTTAGTTTTCACTCATACAAGGGTTAATGAGACTGTGGTAAATTTGGCTATTTTTAGAGGTAGAGATTTTTTTTTTTTTTTTTTTTGCAGGTGTGTTGCAAAGATAAAAGCTACTTCACTATAACACAAATACAAAATATGGAAGAAAACATTGCTGGCATACATGTTAATTGTAGATAACCTCACAACAACAGCAAAAAAAAAAAGAAAACAGTAAGGAAATCTCACTTTTTTTCGACCTGGGAACTACAGCGTGGTTTTATGACGTCCCCAGATTGAAGCTTTAGCATAAGCAGCGACAGGCAGATTATTCAAGTTTATTGTCAGCCTATCAAATTCATTTGTGATGTTCTTGAGTTGTTGCTCTCTGCAGCTGTTTTTTTTTTTTTTTTGAGATTGATGATTAAACAAACCTCACAGAAATTAAACAGCTCATCTTTTTGACTACTTATGCTTATCAACGCTACAATATATTTCTTCATATTTTCTGTATGTTACACCAAAGTATTTATGTTACAATTTCTTCTCACTATCACCAAAGGCAACCCAATAGCCACCATCTGTGCTTGTGTCAGTGATCATAAGCCAGACCATGGAAACATTGCCTTTAGAGAAAAGTTCTGTTAGATCAGGACTCTTTCACTGATTGCTCATTTCATTACCTGGTCGACTTGTAATTATATTTGTATGCCAATGTTCTTGGTAATTTCCGTCTTTGGCTATCTTTGAATTCTGTTGATTAGTTGAATCTTTCTGCAGATCTTGTGTGACCTCCTCTCCCCTGCTGATGAGAATGTTAAGGTGGGCCTGAGAGAAACGACACAGAACACGTTGCCCCACCTGCGCAGTAAACATCTTGTGACTGAAGCTCAGACTCAGAGCCCCAGTCAGAGGCAGCAGGAGCAACACCAGTTCCGTGCCGCCTCTGCACACCAAGTGGACTCCCAGGAGGTACCCACATGTTAAATGATGATGCTACGTCACTGAAACGTTCTGTTATTCTATCAATGCTGCATCGGTTTTCCTTTGAAGTTAAAATAATCGATCTCACATCTTACTTTGTGTCATCTACCAGAAACGATGCGAAAGCCTGGAGCGACCCAGCCTGAGCCGAGCGCAGTCGCTTCGAATGCACGGCTCTAGCAGCAGTGAAGAGGGGCTGAAGAGGGTGAGCTCAGCTCCTCAGCTGGGCGACCAGGACAAGGGAAGTCTGCTGAAGAGGAAGCTGTCTGTGTCAGACATCGAATCATATGTGGTGGACAGTGGGAGTAGCAAATATAAGAAACAAGGTTGGTTTTCAAATCATTTGTGCTCAAAACCATAGTTAGTGAGGTAAATGTAAAACACTATGGGTGGAGGAACACTAGCAATACACATGGAAGTGGCGTTATCATGCACTAGGTGTTTTCTCTTGAAGTGACAGGAAAGCTGGGGGAAAATTGATGGTGCTGAATTCTTTTCTATCAGGGAAAACATTTTTTTAGAAGCAGCAAAAAACATGATTTTGGGCTAGAAGCTCACCTTTTAGTAGAACATAAACCCAGAGCTACAATAAACTGGCTTAGATAGAAGCATGTACATGGGTTAGAATGACATAGGTCAAAGACCAGACTTGGTTCCAAATTAAAAACTGGCAAGACTTGGCGAGCAATGTCGGGACATTCAGAGCTTGAGTTTTTTCAAAGAAGAATGCACAGTTGTTCACCACACTGTCAAGGGTTTTATTTTTTTGAATAAAAATGTTTTGATAATATTTATTTTACTTCACAATTATTCATTATTTTGAGTTGATCCATCATTTAAAATATTGAACATAGGAATGTGTGATTATAACATGACAAAAAGAACTGCTGAGTACTTTGCAAGGCAGTATATGTTATTAAAGATGAATAAATAGCACATTTTCAATTTACTCAAGGTGTATCAAAAGGCTCCAAGCTTAAATCAGCCAAACCAAAAACATGCAGAAGTGTTCCTAAAGATCTGCTGGACGCCAATGACCTAGAGTGCTCCCTCTGCATGAGGTAAAGGCTGACACACACACACGCACACACACACAGACCTGCTCAGATTTATCCCAATAAATCTGAGCAGTTGGCTGACAATAACATCTCACTGTACAATACAGATTGTTTTATGAACCCGTGACAACACCATGCGGCCACACTTTCTGTAAAAACTGCTTGGAGCGCTGCTTGGACCACACTCCCCAGTGTCCCCTCTGCAAAGAGAGTCTCAGAGAGGTAAGATTTGAATACTTTAGAAGTCACATTAAAAGCCTTCTTACCTGTATTGTTCTTTTTGTAACATACCTGGCTGTCTCCAGTATCTAGCATGCAGGAAGTACATAGTGACGAGTGTCTTGGACATCCTGATCAAACAGCTTTTCAGTCAGGAGTATGAGGACAGGACGAAAACACACCTGGAGGAGAACAGAGAGTTGTCCAAGTAAGAATCTACTGCTTTCCTTCATATCCTGTTCATGTTTAAATGTTATAAGCATAAGATGCAGAAGGGTGAAAACATTTTAACCGTTTATTTCTGTCTTGTTTCTGCAGCTTGACGAAGAATGTGCCTATTTTTGTCTGTACTATGGCTTACCCCACAGTGCCTTGTCCCCTCCATGTCTTTGAGCCACGTTATCGCCTCATGATCCGCCGCTGTATGGACACAGGCACGCGGCAGTTTGGGATGTGCATTAGTGATGCTCAGAAAGGGTAAACACACTGCCATTACTGTCTGAGCATGAGATTGCACATCAGTTAAGAGTTTCATGTAGTGTTCATTAAGGGCCCCTAAAACTGTAGTAGCAGCTTTGCTAAAATGAAGTGTTGTTTTCAGGTTTGCAGACTATGGCTGCATGCTGATCGTCAGGAGCGTCCACTTTCTCCCTGATGGTCGTTCCGTGGTCGATACCATCGGAGGAAAACGCTTCCGGGTTTTGTCCAGAGCAATGAAGGATGGTTACAATACTGCGGACATTGAGCACCTGGAGGACACCAGGGTAAGAGCCACACTGGTCATAACTTGTTTGACTCTGATTGGTTAATTAGCGTTTTCTGAAATTTCATTGAATGATTTTCCATGTCTGAAAAAAGAGTTTTTGGAATATTTGACCTTTAAAATTGAATTTCCTATTCTATTCACTAAAAGCAGTATCCAGTAAGCCCACCAACCCTCTGGTTTTTGTTGGCTTCATGCTCGTAGAAGTAACTGAATTAATTTTTTTGAAATACTTTAATGGCTAAAGATGGACTGAGAAGTCTGGGAAATGTAGCTTGACATTAGCAATATGTTGAAACCCTAGAATTGGTGTGTGAATCACTGACTATGTCTAAAAGGATTGGATTTTTACATGTACTGTCCCTGCTAGAAAAACCGTCTGCTCTCTGAGGATGTTTTCATTGCAATAGAAGCAACCAAACAAGAGCTCAGATATAATATTGACCTTTTGTATTTTTCCAGCCGAATTTGGCCATTATGAAACGTACTTTGAAAAATTTAAATAGTATTGTTTTAATAATCATACATATTTTGTTCAGATAAAGTATTGGGTAAAAAGTACAGAAACTCAAAGTAAAATACTTTTTAAAAAGGGCAAACGTGGGACCAGGGGCATAATAGCTGAAATATATAAACGTTGTTTGTAACTGAACTGTAAAATCAGCTGAAAAAAAATTGGCTTTTCATACAGAAACACAATTGTAAGCCTTTTTCATGACATAGAGATAAGAAAACAAACTTTTGTTGACACCAGAAATATTACACTGGAATATTTGTTTGGGCTACATCAAGAATGCAATATTAATATTGCCTGTTTGACAAATATAGTCAAAGTGCCACAAGATTAAACTGCCATCTACTGGATAAAGTATTATTCACAAGTTCACACACCTGCTTTAAAGATTACAGTGACTTCTAAAATATGACTGTATGAAAATTAGTTTTTCATGACTGAAAACTTTTAAAGAATTCAAATTGAGACTGTGCAGCAACTCGTATGTTTTTAATGGCGCAAGAGTCAATCTTTCTCTCTTCTGCCATTTCATCAGAAAAAACCTGGATTATTTATAATGGGTTTTTTTTGTAAGTTGTGTTTATAAAAGCCTGTATGTTGAGCTAGTAAATTAATGGCTGTGTAAATGGCATCCATTATATTCGGCCGGTAAAAAATTATGTCGATGATTAGCTTATTTTTCTTCTTACCTCTCAGGTGGAGGACAGAGAGGAACTAGAAAAGCTACAAGAACTTCATGATGCAGTTTATGAACAGGCCCAAGTCTGGTTCCAAAATCTCAAAATCCGCTTCCACAATCAGATTCTGCAGCACTTTGGACCAATGCCAGAACGGGAACCAGACATCCAGGTACAGTCATCCCTGCATGCAAAAAAAGTGATATTTCTAAGTATCTGTCATTACTAATTTTTACTAATACAGCAATACAATACAAATTTTATTTTTTGTGTGTGTTCTTTGCTTATTAGCTCAGACAAAAATTGTATCAGTGGAGAATCATATTTTGAACTTCATAACAACTGGTATCTGAAAGAAAGCCACCGGGCTTGTGAAGCTTTTAGTACTTGTAGTCCCAGTGCTCACTCTGAGTTTTTAGTCCTGAATTGAATCATCTCATGATTCATGGGCTTTTGGGAACACTCACAGATTCAGCAGCCTCGTAGGTCTTAGGAATGCAGTTTTTGTGTGTATTGTGCTCTGACTCCAGCTTGGCCTACAGGGATTACGGCTCCTTTCTCTGGACAACCACTGCAGATTCTTCTGACAATGTGGGCTAAAGAGCTTAATGGCTGCTTCATGGCTAATCTCTCAGGCTGCGTTGCATCACAACGGTGCTATGGAAAGAATTCCCACCTCTACACACACGGACACGCTGAAAAAGCAGAAGGACAGTGGGTTTTGGGGCTTATTGGGTAATTTGAGTTTATAACGATAGACTGCAGAAGTCCTTTCAGAACTTGAATTGTAGTAAGGTGTTTTCTTTTCTTGTCCATCTTGACCACATGTGGCAACTGATTCAGACTCGCACAGATGCAACAATTTGTTAACTCTGATGCAGCAGCGCATTCCCGCTTCAGATTACTGGGAACAGTCTGTTCAGTGTTAACGCATTCCAGAGTCATAGGGCTGGTTACTTCATCACTCAAAAGTTATGTAACTAAAGTTGCTCGAATATAGAACATGCCAGGTTGCCACGAAAATAAGTTTCCCCTGATTACCTCTGAATTATAGTTCAATCAAACATGTATATTTGTGTTGAGATCAGTTGAAGATGGTGTTGTGGATGACTGGATTTCATTACGCCTCTGTCACATTACAGCAGATGAGTACAGCATCTTTAATAAAAGAGAGCTCAGGGACAGTCACATCTGTCCCTGAGCTATAGTAAGACTTAATGCTTTCTAATATCTTAAAAATTGAGATGCACCAATGGAAAGAGTTGGCTTGCTGTTAGAGATTTTAGTTTATTATAAATTCTAGTTTTATGAACCAAAATGTAAGAAGAAAAGATGAGCAATCAAAGTACATTTTTCTAGCCTTTGTATTCTGAGTGGAAAACAAAACTGAGTATTGAGCTTATATTTTAAATGATTTGTAGCATCGTAGAGCAGCAATGAGAGCAGCTGGTATTGCTAAAACATCAGTATTCTCTACAGGTTCATCATATTTCATGGCAGCTTGAGGTTTATAGTTCAAAAGAGAAACTATGCAGTGCTCCATTTAGCCTTTCTGTCATTTGCTGAAAATCTCTCTCTTTCACTCGCAGCCTGATTACAAAGCACAGAAATGTCTGAACATGTTGTAGGAAATGCATTCTTAGTTGCTACCTGTGTTGTTTTATCCCCTCTGACTTTGTTTAAACACCTCAGTGATGGTGAACACAGCTGAGCGTTCTCCACTCAGTAGCAGTGTCCACACTGAAGACCGTTGCTGTCAGAGTGACAAGGTAGCATTTAGGGTGGTGTGTTCACTAATTAGAAAAAGAAAGTATTTTTGAGTTTCCAACTAGCCTGTCACCAGACATGACAATCAAGCTTAAAAGAAAAGCTGTAGACTAACCTGAGCCACAGACTAATTTGTCTCCAGATTTTCGTATAAAATGTTATGTCTGCATGTTCTTTTGGTTCAGATCTGGAAAAATTTACAACAAATAAGTCAGAATAAAGGTTTTTCCAGCATCTTTACATTTTTGGAATTTGGTACAGTTGAGAGGTACCACCAAACGGTTGTTAAAATTGTGTTTCAGTTATAGTACATGGATGATTCTGACAATGTTTTTATCCATTTTCTTTGTCCAGGCAACTCCAAATGGTCCTGCTTGCTGCTGGTGGCTGCTGGCCGTTCTGCCCATCGACCCTCGGTACCAGCTGTCTGTCCTGTCCATGACCAGCCTCAAAGACCGCCTGGTGAAGATCCAGAACATCCTCACATATCTGCAGAGCATCCCCAACAACTAAGAGCTTCCCCCTCAACAAGCATCCTCTGGGACTTTAAATGTATCATTGAGGAAACCATCAGTCAGCATCCCAACAAACTACAGTCTCTATCAGTGGCTTCTGTGTTGTTTCAGTTTAATGTTCTGTACTCAAATTACACACAGGTTTCAGTGAGAAAGCCTCAAAGGCATGGATCAATAAAACAGACACGGGGCCTAACAACCTCAGGGATGCACTTGTTGCTATGAAATAAGGTAAAAAAACAAAAGAAAGGTAATGCAAATGGTTGCATCTGTTCTCTCCTGATGCAGTTATTGTTCAGAAGATCTTCCATAAAGATTGTGGGGAGAAGAAGCTACTCATCCAGATGAAGACAGCAGAGAGTAGTATTTCTAACAATTGTCTGAATGTCATCTTTTTTTTGCTTTTTTTACAACTGGTGTAACTGAGGTGAAACTGCTTTTTTTTTAAACGAGTAAAAGAGCGACAATAAGATGTATTTTAATTCGAAAGAGGGCGGAACAGAATCCTAAATGCTGAAAGGTGGAAAGTGGGAAAAAAAAACCCTGTTTATTATACACAGCTATACCTCACTTCAAAGTTGGCACATGGAGGCTTCAACGTGAGGAAAAATGTGTGTGTACCTAAGGGCATCCACAGGTTGATGTATGCGTTCCCAGCACTGATAAAAGTATTCCTTTCACTCTTCTTTCACACGCTTGACACGCACAAACTTCCATTGCTGCCTCCTCAGAGAGGCAGCAAACCCGTTTTCACAAAATTGAGATGATCTGTATTTCTTCCCGTCTTTTTTTTTTTGTTTTTACTTTTAAGTTTCTTCCAGTTTCTTAACGGTGTGATCCTGAAATCTGATGTTTTGTTTGTCTTTCTTGTCTCATTGATTCCTCCCAGTTTTTTTTTTTTTTTGTTTGTTTTTGTTTTTGTGTGGGTGCTGTCCAGTCATCTTAACCAAACAACATCGTGGGTCTGGTTCCTGTGCAGCATCGGTGGGATATTTGCTCTACAAAAAGGAACAAAATAAGACATTACTCCTGCTACGCAGTTGACTTTATTGAATTAAAGGCACAGCAGACCATATCTGGTTCAAGCAGCATTTATGACAAGCCATTGCAAAGAGACAGATTATAAAGGTGATCAATTATGTATTGTAATTGCAATAGCAACATGAGTGATCTACTCAATTTGATATGTGGTTATTAACCCCCTCCATCTATGTTGTTTAGAGTCCATACATTAGTATTCTCATTGTCTTGTTAATTCCCTGCAAAAATTCCCAAGGATTAATATAATTTAGAATATATTCCTACTTTAAGAATACTACGAATACTAGGGAGTACTGGCAATATTCTGACAAGTTGAAAGAATACATCAAAGGAGTGTATGTTCATTAAAGCTGCTGAGTGTTTGGGGAAGAGAGGAAGGTACCTGCAGAGCTGCATTTGCCTTGCACCACATTACATTGTGATTTCTGTACCATAACACATTGGCTTGGTTACCATTCCTTTTTTTGTTGTTGTTTTTTGTTGCCACGGCATGAATGTTTGTTTTTATTTAATTTTTTTTCAGTCAATTTAAGCTTCTGTGTCTTCACATTATTAAAACTTGTGAGAAGAAAAATAAAAAGACATATATTAAGTTAATGGTGTTTTATGTAAATCATTTGCACAAAGCCTTTTTCTGAAACCGCTTGCTTTTTGCTAAAATGTTTTAAGTTGTCATTTTTCAACAATAAATGCACTTTTTTTCCAAACAAACTCCAGTCTTTATTTTTTTAAATGACTTTTGTTTATTATATTTGAAGACAGTAGGTGAAATGTATTAATAAAGCCCATATGTACAAGTGGAAAAAAAATATAGAAAAAAAAATAATCAGGTTTGATAAATCTGTACATTTTTTTCCCCACATGGGGGCAACCTTACAGCATTTTGGTCTCATACATAAGGATTGCATAACTCACCCTTTACCCACTTCACTGACTCAACCTTAGCTTCTGAGATGGTTGTACAGACGTGCCTATAACTTCACGTGTTTATTAATCAACATATAAAGCCACAGAGCTGAAACTGAAGGAAGTAGGCGGGAGTCATCGATCATTTTATGCTCTGCTCCTGGATCCTGTTCCCTCCTCTTTCCGTCGGAGGTCATCGTGCAGAAAGCATCATGACAAACTCTGCAGGGGAAACACAGAGACAGCAGGCCTTCTGAGATGGACAAATGACACTCAAATGTCAACAAACAAAATTTTCTCACATTCTTCTCTGTTGAAATTGTTATATCACTGTTTCCATTATCACTAACTTTGGCAAAGTCAGGCTGGAAAATGATCAGCCTGATGGCAAATTATAAAAGCTACTTGTGTTTTTGTGAGTGCGTGTAATCGTCAAAACTTTGGAAACAGTACAAATTTGTGAATTTACTTATCCAACAATGCAGGTAAAAATTATGTTGCAGATTGTATCTTACCCATATTAATGTTCATACAGATCGTGTTAATGTTGCCTGTGCGGGTCATGCTGGATATGCATGTTGAAAGGAAGTCATGTTATTTGAACGTAGTCCTTGAGCTGAGCCGACATGGGTGTCCTCTCAGTAATGGTGGTCAAGGTTTGTACTCTTGGAGATCCTAATGCACTTCTGATTAGTCTGGACGGCCTCTTTCAGCAAATCCACCTCGACTTAATCATGTATCCTTCCCATCTTGACATTTTCCGCCTCTTTCCTCAGCTAATTTTGTCTTCTGCATCCAGAACTTATTGCCATGTCCTTCCTCTAACTTTCTCTTGCCCAGAACTCTTCAAAAATGTTTTAATCACTTCTCTGTTACTCACTGCAGCTTTCATGATGTTGACTGAATATGAAAGTTTTTTTATATATACTTTTTCACTCTCTATATGTATGTATGTATGTATGTATGTATGTATGTATGTATGTATGTATGTATGTATGTATGTATGTATGTATGTATGTATATCTAGATCTACATATATATTTATATATATGTAGATCTAGATATATATATATACGTAGATCGATCCATTCAGGTAATGAATGGATTTAAAATGTTTTAAAATTTGTACTAAAGGCACAATTGAAGGCTATCTCTTCCACATATTTTCCCTATTCACTCACCATCAAAGTCAATGCTACCGTCTTTGTTGAGGTCAATATCTCCGAGGATCTCCTCCAGTTCCCCTTTTTTCAGCTTTTCCCCGAGGAGGGTCTTCATGCCCTCCTTCAGTTCTTCCAGTGTGATCTTTCCATCTCCATCACAGTCAAACTGCAGTGTTAGCAAAGGGCAGGGAATTGGGGACACAGTCATGATGTAAGAAAGGATAAAAAGACAGCCAAAGAAGAGGTGAGGGGAGTTAAAGGTGACATGTCTGGGGCAATGAGAAACAGCCTGATATAAAAGGGCTTGAAACGTGATGTTTGTAAGAGCCTGAAAACAGTTTGTTCTCTACTGTCATGACATGTTAGGTAAAGTGGCTCTGACGTTTCAACTCATTTCGGTTTTATTATCGGGATGTAGATTCAAACACAGGAGCATGTGAATACATCAGCTCTTGAAATGCTGACAAAGGTACAGGAACATATTACCTTGTTAAGGTATAAAAAGAGCAAGGACCAGAAACAATGACATATGTGTCATAAAGTGTGAATGGTTGTTCATAGATGAAAAATACTCTTAGAAATATGAATGAAACTGTACTCATAAATAGACGTGTTACTTTAGTTTTTTGTAGGTGAGAAATAAACGCAACAAGAGCCTCAAGCCTATGAATGTTTGACACGGCACTGATGTCAAATTTAATGTCACACTTATGAATGCCTTAATAATGTTTGCAGTCAGAAAAAAGGGTTAAGAAAATTCCATTTTGATTGAAACTTACTTTATATTGATCCAATGCTAATCATGAGACAGATTTTGTATGATGTTTTGACTGGAGCCTAGTTCAAAGTGGGTTGGGCTTTTTGCAACTTTAGCAGTTCACTTGCTCTAGCCATATGATATCTGGAGGTTTTACACAGTTCTAGACCAGCACAGTGCTCATAGTTCCTCCACCTATTTCCTCTCATCTCTGCGAGAGAGCTCTTACAGACCGCCCTTATGCCTCTTAATACACTGGAAAATCATTCTTACTGAACATCCATACCCCTTGATGATGTCAAAGAGCAGCAAGCCTCCTCAGAAGCTCTTCTTTAATCTCTTGTTTAATGTTCAGCCATGCCCAAGTGTGTCAAATTCACCAGTTCAACATCCATTTAGTTGTTTTCACAAAAAAAGCTGACATTTAAGATTAGATTTGCTTTAGATGTTCTGTGTTGGATGGTAATGTAGCTGACAATGATTTCAAAGTTACTAAAAATAACCAGTAGAAGTTGATATTAGTCAATAAAAAACTTGTTGTCCAGGTCTATAAGGTGCTGAAAGCTTTATGTACAGATGTTTGACCCAATGGACTCGGAAGCATTAGTTGCTTCATAAAACTCCTGACAGGCAAATTAAATATGTTTTTGTCAATGCTCTAAAATCCTCACACCTTTCCAAGACTGCCATCGCTAAACTCAAGTCACATGATCAAAATGAAAAGTGGACTCAAAACCTTCTTTACAATATGTTGATGAAGAAACAGAAGACCTTAATGGATATATGGCTTTTGTTTGCTTACTCATCTTTAAGCTTATGGTGATTCTTTTTTTACATTTCCCAATGATTATTAAAAACTGACAAAATATGTCAAAACCTGTATAGCAACATATTTTGATGTCTACAGAATAATTATTATACTTAGCCAATAAATTATGCTTCTCTGGAAGGAAACAATCAAGCTACAAGAAGGAACTTTCCATAAATGTCCTCCAAACCCTTTCTATGTTTTCCTTCTTCTGTATTTAACTTGCTAGCTCTGCCCTTTTAGCCTTCTTTACATTCCTGACGCTTTCCAAATAAAGGTCTAATCTGATGAACCTACTGTCAGAAGAAGGCCTGGTGTTCGGACCCTAGTCCCCCTACCTGTTTAAAGGCACAGCGGAGCTCTTTTAGCCCGACCATGTGAGCTGTCTCAGCCAGCATTCGTGGTCCCATTAACTCACAGAAATCGTCAAAGTCTACATGACCACCCCCTGCAGAAAGAGAGAGCAGGCAAAGGTTCTCACATCAGAGCAGAATATGATACGGGAAGCACTGCATTATGCTCCATCGCAAGTGAGAGGCAAAATCTGCCAGTTCCCTGGGAGAAACTTTCATCTGCAACACATCAGTCTTCTCTGCCTAATAATATCACTCTCTTGTTCATGTAAGAGGGGGACAGTGCCGATACATTTCCCGCACATGCATGCACTTCTTAGCTTGATGTAATGAAAGTTTTCCATCAGGAGTTCAGAGTTTAAACTCAGGTCAGTTAAATTTAATACAATACTGTTTGCTGCATTTTGGAATTTTACATATGGAGGCATTTGTTCATACTAATCATTATTTTATGCCACTGGATTACACTGGCATAGTTTTGATGTGCAACCTGATGACAAGTGAGTAATTGTTAGAATGGCCCTTAGCGGCTGGTTGAAGTAGGAGCCTTGAGGCAGAGAAACGGTGCAGACCAACTGGGTGTTTATTCACCAACATTTAACACACACAACCCTGCTTACAATTGCCTAGGGCCTCAGCAGCAACCAACCTGCAATGTGGCCAACACGTAGGCTTTTATAGTCCCTGGCTGCTCCAATTAAAAAACCCACCAAGAAACAGACCAAATCTTCAGCATAATATTAGCAAATGCTATTCATTTTTAAGCAGCCATTTCATTTCTAAAAAGACATTTCTATAAATATAAATCCAACATTAAACTTCTAAAGGGCTCCCCCTCTTCCATCTGCATTGGTCTCTTCCGGAACCTTTATAAGGTGCTCAGGCCCCTGGGGAATCTCCTAGCCTGAACACCCTGAAGAGGAAGAGACCGAGGTAAACCACATCTACACAAAACATTTCAGTCCATTTCAAACAGTTACAATACTTATATCCATTTGTTTGTTTTATTTTAACAGGACACCATCAGTTCCAGCTGAGATGCCACTGCATAAAAACACACAAATAATAAAATACTTCAATCGGTTTGTATCTGTCTCTTTTATCATTCACCACACATTTTAAGTGTTTTCCAGCCAGGTAATGAAGACCTTCATTACAGTAATTATTAAAAGTATTAACGATAATAAGCATATCTTTAAATGTTACAGGCCTTGATGTGCGACTGAGCCCAACTGACTGACTGGTTTACTGTGAGAACTAAATGTTCTCAGCATGTTGGTGCAAAAAAATGGAAATCTTCTTCGTCCCGGAGCTTCCATAAGACACGTTAAAGGTGCTTCTGTTTGGTTTGATCTCCATGGTGTTTATTAAAGAGACCTATACAGAGGGCTTAATGTTATTACTTTGACAACAGTCAGGCTGGTTCGACGGTGCGTACACACCAACAAGATTGGCTCTTTTTCATTATCTGGGCTTTCTACGAGTGACAGAGTACTCCAATAAAACGTGTCGTCATTTTGTGGTTCAGAAATTTAATCAACTCTCTGAGTCACTGGACCACCGAGAGACATTAAAACTGAAACAAATTCCTTCATGGACAGAAAGCACTAAGACTTACTCTGTCATGTAAAACTGTCATGTTCTGTTTAAGCATTCGGGTGTAAAAAAAACCCAGAATAACAAAAAAGCTTTACTGCAACTGATACAGTGGTTTTTAAATGCATAATGTATTTTTGCACATGCCTTATGGCGAAATAGGTTTTTGGGTTTTCAAATTTTAGTTTTGTGTGGAGGAACAGTTTTGAGAGATTCTTTCCAAGAACCAGACCTTACTTTGTGTGGGTCAATAATCTCAGAGGTTTTGATAAAAGTTTTATAAACCTAAGTGTCTAATAGTCGTTGTTTTGACCACAACAGCTGTAGTAAGTACTACATTTATAATAACCACTTACAATGTAATGTGGTTTGAAGCATCACACACTACATGGACTTGTGCTTTGGATCTAATAATCATTAGGAGCCGTCTGAGACCTTTTTTTACGCAGCATAACTTTGACAGTCACAGCTAAAAATTATATCAAAATATGTTTTACTGTAACTCAAAATGTTATCCCTATTTCCACAAAATTTCATTGTAAAAAAAAATGAAACATGAACATTTTGCACATCTATAATTGGAACAGGTTTTTAGGTGAAGAAACAAAAAGATGAAACTCCCTCACGCCGCCAAACTTGCAAAACTTATTTTGCAAGTTTTTGCCTTCGGAGGAGCTCTGCACCAAAATTGAGAATGAATTTCTTTTTTTTTCTGTTATTCTAACAACGTAATCAGAAAATCATTTTCACTTGAGTAAACCGGGTGATTTTATTCCCTTGATAGGAGGGAATCAAGAAGCATTCACATCGCTGACGACAAAGTAAGGAAAGGTTCAAACATTTAAGCATTCACATTTTGAATCTACAGTTCAGGATCTTGCTCTTTATGCTGGTTTTGTCTGTACTTTATGTGCTGGATTAACACAGGGAGTTAAATGGACAGTAACTCTAAAGCCTGTAAAAGGTCAACAGTTCATATGGTGTCAAAAATGGTAGAGCAGTAGAGACTGTTTGGGAAGAAAAGACCTGCACAGAGAAAATGAACAACACCATTACTCTGAAATTATTACATCAGTCATATGATTTTTTTTTGTTGTTGTTTTTTTTTTTTTCACAGAAGACTTAATGGTGTTATTACTGCGGCTCTATTCACTCTCTCTGAGCAGGGACAGGTGCTCATTTATGAAATGATTAAGTGTGTTACTTCAAAGAGAGCTGTGTGAGTCTTATTTTTGTCTTTAAAGCATACGCAGTTTCATGAATCACTGTGGACCAGATAAGGCTTATTACTGAGCCTGATTCAAAAATCAGCCCTGTAAGGCATTAGTTTGTTAATTTGACTAAAACATGTTCTGTCATAAACCACCTAATATGCAACGTTAGTGTTAACAAGGGAATTTGGTAAAGCCATAACCTACTTACGTGATAAAAAGCACAATGTCTGAGCAACAGCCAATGAAAACACAATAGCAACAATCAATGTTGTTAAGAGTAAACGTTGAAGTGTGGCAAAAGCATGGTTCACCTATTAGATAGAAATAATAATAATATTCTGTTAGTTCATGGTTTAATGCCTCTATAACAAGAATGAACATTTCACACAAACATGTTAGAAAACATTGTGTTCATGAATTGAAAATGTTTGAACTCTCTTTACTTCTTAGTTAGATATGCAAAGATGCTCTTGCTGTTCTTGTAAAATGGGGTTTTAGGCTCAGTCAAATTAAATAATGTGACATAAAACTCTTGATGATTTTGCCAACATAAATCAGTGTTGACATTTTTACCATTCTTATCAAACAAACATATAACATTTTGAGGAACATTTGAAATTTCATGTCAATTGAGATGAGTATTCTGCATTTTTATGTCGCATGGACAGATTTGCTGATTTTGGATTTGGTTAAAGAAGTCAACTGTGGAGACTAAACATTGGCCCTCAAGCGTCGGCCGCTCCTCCATCCAGGCATGTGCTGTAAAGTAAACAACTCAACAATCAATTGTCCACCACTGCATTTCTTTCTTTTTTTTAAGCTGTCACACTCTTACTGTTGTCAAAGTTCATATAAATCCTTTAACCCCACTTCAAGAGAACTTAAAAACTTGTGAAGGGCTGACAGAGGCTATATCCTCTGCAAAGCCTATCAGTGATCTGATACCGCCTTTGAAATTCTTAATTGCACAAAGCTTTGTACTCGTGAGTCATGTGTCCCCAGCAGCCCTCTGTTCAATGAGCGTTGCTTTTTTTTGTCGTTTTAAAAAGGATATTGAAACCGTGAACACTTCCTGGGAAGTGAAAAGCAAAGTCTGATTAATTTTACGGAAGAAAAACTCAAGAGAACTGTAAAGGCAGGCTTTCAAAAAGTCAGAAGATAATTTGAAAGAATCTTTCCCCAAGACCAAATATTAATTTGAATGTAATACTGTCAACTATTTTAGACTGTGTCCTCCATCTGTATATATTCAGAACAGCTGGTATGTGAGCGACTTTGTTTTAAAAGTTGAAAAGTATGATTTAAAATAAAATTTGACAACAAAGAGGGATTTTTGGCTTGCTTGAGATTATGTTGTTATCCAATTAACAGGCTAGAGAACAAAAATGCAAATAATTCACAAAAGAAAGATTTCTCTGGAATTTATTTGATTATTTGTCACACTGAATGTAAGACTTCAGAGGTTCAACTTTGTCCTTTGCAAAAAATATTCCTGTTTGTGATTGAAAGCTGTTCACAGCCCAGGTATCAGATTTTGAATGGTGGTAGTGAGTGATAAAACCTAAACTGGATCTGTTAAAAACTTGGGTAATTGGTTTATTTTTTTTTCCCTGCCAAATCTCCAGCACCACAAACATATTCAAATATGCCCAAGTGACATTTTCAGATGAATTTCAGCTATCTAATTTGCTGCAACTGTCGTTGTTTTGTTCAGCTCATTTGACATTTTTCCCCATTGTATTAATGCGTGCAGTCAGAATAAAGCTGACAGTTAATATATGCCTGCCTGATGTGGTTTTCAATAGAAACAAGTCGCCAAGTCGGAGACAAATAAAATCAGCAATAAAAGCGAAATCAGCCGTAGTTAGAGTTGTTTTCCCTAATTGAATTCTTGATGAATAATTACAAAATCTAAACCAACAACAAAGTTTTCAGATCAAGCTCCAAGGTAATGTCAAATTATCCAACAACATTTGGGATGTCAGAACTAATTTTAGGTATTTGCTCGGGATTCAAATCATCATTTAAAAAAGCTACCAACACGTGTTTTATTGGGAACTTGCAAACATGTATTAAAGTCTCTGCATATTATATTCTTGATCTATTGAATCTTGGTTATCCCTAACAAACAAAGCAGAGACAGTATTAGCTGCTGCAGAGCCTCGTCTTTCGGTACCATGTTCCTGTTTCACTCTGCTCTGATATCCTCAGATGTTCAGGAACGCTGGTCATGAAAGGAATTTACCAAGTTTATGAAGGAGGAAAACATTTCTCTCCAATCCTTTTTTTACTGCATGTGATTAATTAGACCGTTATTAAAATATGTCATTGGCAGAAGTATCAGTATTATCGACACATAGAGGAAAAATGCTAAATTAGCCCTGCAAGAAAACAACGTCAACAAGAGAAAGACTTTGGAAGAATGTCAATTTGTGTCAAATCATTTATATCTTTAGAAATGATTGATAAAGCTGTAATTATCAGGTGATATGTTATTAGGGCATAATTAAAGTTCCTTTTATCATGCCCTATTGGGTCATATTGGGTCATAGCCCATTTCTCTAGAAGAGAAATTTTTATTGCTGTCAGGAGAAACATGTATTTAACAAGCCTCTGGATTTCAAAATGGAGTAAATAATAACCAAGAAATAAGGAGATGCCCTTCTTTGACTGAAAGCAAGGCTCTGCTCTAGACCAATTACCTTTTATGGAGGGATTATGTGCCTGCAGGGACCACTAAAGGCAAACTGCTATGCACTCTTGAGGAAAATAAAAGAAACCGCATTGTTTTGTCTCAAAAAGACCATCCTAATGAGTACAAATTGAGATGTAGCTGCTTTTTTGTGGCATCACAGTAAAGGATTAAGTGAGTGTTCATGCATTCCCCAAAGGATGCATGAACACTCATGGAGCATTGCTAGCCTCCATGGCTAGAAATGCTGGAACTGTAGATGAATGAATGTTTTTATTCTCTGTTTAAAACATTTATTTCCTCACGGTTGTGAAAAATGCAACGGATAATATATTGGGTTTATTGTCCGAAAGAGAGACAAGGCCTAACCGAGGGGTGTCCATGTCCAGTCCCCGAGAGCTACCGTCCAGATTCACACATCCCTGCTCCAACACATCAGGTGCACACCTCTGGTCAAACCAATTGTTTATACCATGTCAAGACAGAAAGCTGTGAAGAAGAGTAAAGTTTATCAAGTTAAAAAAAATATGGTTTCACTTTCAACATGCCTTCTGTCATGTTGGGAGACGATCATGTGTTGATAAATTATTACAAAAACCACTGTCTGCAAGCTTTTCTCCTCCATGGTTTTATTCACATCATTTCTGCAGTAGATAGTTATTTTTTCCAGTGACTACACCAAATTAAGTAGTGTTTAACTACGGCTGCAGTCTATTTTTAGTATTTTGACTTCTCCCATTTACCATATGAGTAGGATGAACAGAAATTAATTTTTCCCAACATGCTGAAAGAAAATGAACTATAGACAGACTGAGTGGCGTGCCAGGATATGTCCTGCATAACTGTGGTGCAGTCAAACCATCACAAGTGAAACATGGACTGATTATGAGTAGAAACTGGAGATTTTCAGCTGCTTCCATTTAGAGCACTATTTTGTTAAACAACTGCAGTAGACACCAATATACAGGGTGGGCCATAAGTTTCCATACATAACAGAATGTAACATGTATATTTCTTTTATATTTCAGATACCCAAGAAAATGTGTTTGACAAAAGAGCAAAGAATTGAAATCATACTGATGGTTGGATCCGGAAGCAGCCGCATGGTTGCATGAATCTTTAACAGGAAACATGGAATGAGTATCACACACGACACTGTGGCAAAACTTATTTGCAAGTTTCAGACAACGGGAAATGTTGCAGACGAAGTCCAACACTTCATCCAAGACAAAGTGTTGGGCCCGTTTTGGTCCAACACTTCGTCTTGGAACAAAACGGGAAATGGTCCAATTTGAAGTGGTGCAAGACGTGCAGCGATTACACAGAGTCCCACAAAAATAAAAAACGGTTATCCAATATAAAATGTTTATTTTTTTCTTTGTATGGAAACTTATGGCCCACCCTGTATATTGTATATAGGTACTGACTGAGTACACAGTTAGTAAAAGAAAATCAAGTGCTGGTCCACTTTTTGCATTTACTGGTGGGAGACATGTGCAGCAAACATCTTCAATAATCACGGTGCTAAATTCATATGTATGCCACACTTTTAAGATTTTTAACAAATATACCCTCTCACTTTGGATGGGACAAGCTTATACATTAATGATAATATTTATAAATGTTTGAGTTTCTTACGTTCTTCCAAAATGCCAAGAAGTTTAAAAATAAGTTGTAAAGCATTCTATGGCCTTAAACCTACAGAATCCGACTAAAGGTGGAGTTCTGCTTAGGAACTAAAAATGCTAACAGTGCATATTTATACTTACACTAAGAACACAGAGAAGGAAGCCAAGTTTAAAAATGTACAGATGCAAACTAGCTCCACTGTGTCTTCTGCACCTGCAGAATGAGCCGTATTAATCAGTGCACCAAGACCAAACACAACAGTTAGTTGTGAACTTGTAGAAAATAGAACAAGTGGGAGTTCATGCAGCACACAAAGACACATTACTCTCACATTTCCACCTGCTCATTTCAGAAAGGGTTATCAATCATACACACATGACTTGATCCTCTGAGAAGGGAGGGGACTGGGGGTGCAGAAACCAAACACACACATTCTGCCCAACTGATGAATACTAACATTTCATCTTGATTTGTTGGATGATCTCGATAAGCTCCATCTCCGTGGGCATGTAGCCCATGGTCCTCATGCAGTCTGCGATGTCTTTGTAATGGATGAAGCCATCTGCGTCATAATCAAATTCCTTAAAGGCCTCTTGAAGCTCTGGCATACACACAAGCAAATTAAATGGGAAACTGGAATGCATAAGGTAAAATATCTGTCAAAGAGTCAAAAATTCACCCAGTTTGTGCAAGACTTTTACATTTTGTGATTAGTTTATGACTCCAGCATAGCTCTTAAATGCAGTGAGTGAAGAGTAACGAATGAAAACAGTTACACAAAAATTTGGTTAGGATGCAGTTACAAAGTACAATGTGTTTCATTAGGTTTTTATGTGACAGATTAATCTAGTGTTGAGAACCGTGAAGAGGGAAGAAAATGAGAAATTTCAAAAATGTTTGTCCCAGTTAAGAAACTGAAATGTGTTCTTTGTAAAACCACCTCGCCTTGAAAATACAGCTGCAATATTTTGGAATATTTTTTGAAAATCTTCTTTTCAAAACAACTTAGCCTCCTCCACATGGGATGGAGTGGCTTTGTGAACATTAATTTCACCACAGATTTTCACTTGGCTTGGGGTTTATGTAGGTCTAGAGTTTGTTTGGGCCATTTTAGCTTTTAGCTTCTACAGTAGTGGGTTTTGTTTCATGATTACCAAGTATTCAGTTCCACCCATATCAACATCAACTCTGTCCAGCTTCCCTGTTCTCTGAAGAAAAGCATCCCCAAGCCTGGGGCTGCATGCTGCACGCCATCCCGAGAAGGAAACATAATACACTCTCTTTTCTCCTGGGCATGCTGTGTGGCGTCATTTTTCTAACCCGCATTTTGTGTGTTCGCTTTATATTTTCCTACATTAGCTTCCTCCATGCCACACTTCCACAAAGATTATTGAAAACCTGGGTCTGAATATGTGTATGTCACTTCACTTGATTTTTGCAGCCTGACACATGGCCTATTTATTAATTTATTGCAGACTGAAAGTCCTTCAATCTTACATAAGTGATTAAGAGGAGCGGCTTCAAGGAGGAAAAATATCGATGCAATTCATAAACATCTGCATGCACTTGTAGCATTTCATGCTTGTGTCTTGTGAGAGTTGCGTCAAAAAGATGTCAATCTTACCATCAATCTCCAGCGGCATCAGCTCCCTCTCCTGCAGAGCACAAAAAGGACACAGTGGCAGTGATTAGGAAATGTTTTTGCAGGACTGCATGTAAAATCAGGATGACTTAAAACAGAATCCTCCTGAGAAACATAGAGTCACAATTTGGCTTTTGACTACCAAATTAGAACAACATGCATACCCATGTCAGAGTTGCTGTGTGCTGACAGAGGACCCTAATGGGATTTCACCCAGCGACATGTCTCTCTAATTGGCAAAATGATACCATATCATGCACTCGTGCACACGTGCCGTTCGCACAGCCTCTGCATCTGCTTCATCCGGAGACATCCTCTCAGTCTGCATGCACCCAAAAAACACGCCCACACACAAGCACACAGCAGTAAACCTTGTCGCAAAGAGAAATGAATATGTGAAGGCTTGTTCTCAGAAATACACTTGTGTACCCTGGCCTACTTAGGAAGAAGATGGTATTAGCATATGGCTACCAGCATGAGTCATTCACTGTTCTCTGGCTTACTTTGTGTTCGTTTTCTTGCATTTTTAGGTATTTCGTCAACAAGAAGCACAACTGCTAGGAGCAGAGTCTCCACTCTAGGTGCTGTGGATGGATTTAGAGTTTATGTTTGCTGAGGGCTTGAAGTCACAATATGTTAATGAGTCTGTCTACAAACAGACAGGAGAGACATTAATGGTGAAACAGTTCATCTGAAAACTGAGTCCTGTAGAAGAAAGAATACAGTTAGGTGCAAATGTTATTGCTCTTTTATGTTTTAGGGAAAAGTATTTTTAAATGTGGGAGGGATTTGGGATATTTTTCTTAATGAGTCTGTCTATTAACAGACAGGAGAGACATTGAAGCATTTCTCTAGTGCTTTAAAAAAAACAACTCATATATATATATATATATATATATATATAATCTGCTTTCAATTTAAAAAATGTATGTTTAATTCAAGCTTCCTCCTGCTACTTGTCAATGGACTCTGGGAGAAGACACTTAACCCCAAATTGCTTTTCTGTGTGTAGATGCATGAATGCTTGTGCTTAGTGCGTGTGACTGGATAAATGTGGTTTTAGTTAGTATGATAAGAAAAAATGCAACATAAACAAGAACCATTTTCAACTGACTACAGAGTAAAAAATATCATTGCAAGCTTTCAATGAACCCCCAACTGGAAGAAGACAAGTTAAAGGAGAAAAATAAGGTGAAAGTAAAGTAAAATTTCAATTATTACGAAATCAGTTGCAATACTTGAGGCAATACTTGGAGTCAGAAGCACAGTTGGAAAAGTAGGAGGCTGGGGAACTTCAAAACCTCCTTCATAGTTTCTTACCTGACAAGCTTTTCCCATTTTAGACGGAAAAAAAGATTATTTGGTTTTTATTGCTCTGCAAATGTCCCTAAACATCTTAAACTTTTTCACCTTTGCTTCACGTTTACATCCGGAAACCTTTATATGTTTTATTGGGATTACCAACACAAAGTAGTGCTTAATTGGAAATGCAAATCAAAGTGTGAGTAGAATTTGCAATTTGATCCCTTAACCTGTAGTGGAAAACTAACAGGTGGAGAGTTGGATGGAGCAAAATAAAGGAAGAAAACCTTTCATAGTTTTAGAAATATTAGACTCTGGGCTACACTCACAACAGAACCTCTTGACTCTGAAAAGGATATTTTTGTGATATCAGTGAGATTTTGGAATGATTGTTAGGATACATACTTATTTTATTCTTATCATGAGAATCAACAAAATTGCAGCCTTAAGTGTAGTAGAATGTCAGATATATTCAGAGGAGATTATTAACTCAATCAATATACATGTGTAGTTTGTTTATTAAAGAAATTATTCAAACTGTTCAGGTTAAATTTACTAGAAAAAAGTTTCAAGACTTTTACTCGGCCTTGTATAATCAGGTCTCATATTATAGAATTGAATCTGACTTTATGAAAAAGTACATTTGCAATGACTTTTAAATCTCCCTAACATCAATGCTCACCTTAGCTGCCTTTCCATTTTCTTGGTGAGTCAGTGCTTTTATCAGTCTACAGTGCGAATCTTTTTTTCAGCTTTTTAAAGCACTTATCACTTGAATGAAATTAAGATACAAGAGAAACAAAAGGTGAGTCTAACATGCTGCAGGGAAAACAGAAATCATTCAAGGTCACACTGCTAAAGAACCTTGTAACATCTCAAGGGGAAACGCCAGCGTGACTTATTTGGATGTTGCACCGCGTGGTACCATTTCAATGATTATTCACTGTATTACTGCCAACACAGTTTAAATGCAGAGCCAAAAGGCAGTTGCATCAGGAATCACATCGCTTCTCCTATTGGCCTGATTTATTAAACCTTTATGGTTTAATATGATTTCTCTTGACATGTTGCAACTGAACTGTTTACCCTACACAATATCATCCTAACATACGGCAGCATTATTTTGTTAGCAAGGACAGAACATTAATTGGATTTTTCTCTTTTGCTATCCTGAAAGGATCAGACAGCATGCCACACAGTCAGGCTCAGTTCATCCATCAGAATGGGCCCATTAACGGTTAATGTCATTCTGTCTGCCTTCACACGGCCATGTGAACTGCTTCGTTAGCATGACGCACGCACACGTACAGCGGTCACACTGAAAATGCAGCTCAAAAATGCCCGGTGAGGAAAAAAAATCCGTTTCTGCTGTTTGTATGATTGAGATACATCCATTATTTTTCTGTTTTTCTGTGCTGGATTTGATGTGAACTGACAGTAAAGCGGGCTCTGTGGGTAATGATACAAATGTTGACATGAGGACTTGCTGCAGGATAGGTGGTCGCTCTGCTTCAATGTCCCAGCATCAAGCCAAACTGCAGGCCCTCTCTGCATGGCTCCGGAATGTGGGAAAGAAAGACTAGATGCATCAGACATGGATGGAGATCTGTTGGTACCAGCATTGAAGTAAAAAAGAAAATTCTGGTTTTCTGATAGTTTTGATGAAATTGGAACTGCGCGCTAAATATTTATCCACCGTTTTCTCTATGTTCCACAAAAACATGACACAAAGGAAGGCAAGTTTCTTTGTATAGTGTTACTCAAATACAAGGCAAGTAAAATAATGTAGATTAAATCAAAGGAAAGGCATAAAAAATAAAAAACAAAACATTTGAACTGTAACAATGTCACATAAAAATAAACTATTGTTAAAAAAGTACTAATTTAATCTTTAATTATTTGCTCCTATCACCCCTCAGTTCTTTTAACCAAAGTTACATTAAACATTTCAAAACCCAACAAGAACGTCGTCTTTAAAAGTCCACTTTTATAAAACCTTCCTTTTCATTGATAATTGTAAAAAATACACATTTCTTCTTTTAAAAGTGGTTTTAAAAGGGTTGCCCAACCTTTACCCTTACAATTTACATTATTCTCACGCATAGCTTCAGTAACTAAAAAAAAAAAAATAATAAATAACTCTTCCACTAAAACTCCTACAATGACATGGAGAATATTTACTAAGTTTACAAATAGAGGTGCATTTTTTTTTCTTCAGTTTTTTCTCTTACAGAAGCATTTTTAAAAAATGCAGACCTTTTAATTATTTTGACATCAACTTCAGCCGCAGGTGTCATGCTGATGAACCGTCCAATCTTGCATACATGACAAATATTGTGCACGCACCACGGCTCTTTCCATCAGTTTCAGGCGCTTGTCTAAATGAAGTTGTGAGGAACATTAATTCAGAAGTGGCTAATCTATAAATGGATGGATGTTTGTGCTTGTGCAGATTGATGAAGCCAGTAATGTCATCTTTCTTAGATCAGAAAGGAGCTCATGAGAACAAATTGTCCAAATTATTTCAGCATTGTTGGCCTCGCTTAGCAAAGAGGCTGAATGAAATCCTCCTCATCACCAGTGTTTACGCAAATCAAGAGAACAAGTAATTAATGACAGCAAGAGAGAATGGGTAAAGTCAATTTTTTACTAACCACTTCTTGATTGTTTAGGTTCTATTGCTGGCTTAAATGTGGAATTTTCTCTATTCTTTCTGGATACACAAAGTCATTATGTATCTATCTTGTTTTTATGCTACGTCCTTTTCTGCCTTTCTCCTCTCTACTAATCATTTTTTTCCTTTTATTTTTTGCAAGTTTTTAGATTTCATAGAGTTGATTAATAAATATCTTGAATGATATGAATGTGTTTCTGTTTACTAAACGTTAAAACAATGATAGCTTTAGAGAACCAAATTTATCTAGGAGCAGCGACTACAGACATAGTGTTCATCCTTCTCTCCAGAAGAAAAATCTGCTTGTCATAACCACTTACTACACTCTATTGATATTGAGATATATCTACTAGAAATTGAGCTCAAGGTTTTTTTTCCCCCCCAAGAAGTGGAAAGTGGGCAAAGTCGATTGTTGGCTCTCTTCCATTTGTAATTTTTCCAGTGTGGTTCCCCTCAGGAACATGGAAAAGTGATATCAGTCATGAACTCAGCCAGTGTTTAACCTGAGCCAAGCAGGACATTAATGGACAGCAGCTCTGCAGCCGAGCACTGAATCATCTGGGAAACTATTGGAATAGTTTTCCAAAAAAGAAATATTGCTTCATGTTTGAAATATTGGTGCTGGGTGTGTTTGGTTAAGCAAAATGAATGGTCTAGTGAAGACCTACTCGGAATAATCTTAGCAAATGTTTACAAACAATCTTTCTAGTTTAAATAATTAATTGCTAGCAGATTAAACATCTGAAAGAATTCATTCCTTCTTCCATCAAGATATTAGATATCAGCAAGTAGAGGTGACTTTTAATTTGATATTCTTTAAGTCTCCCGTCAGATTAAGTGCTGTCCATAACCTTTCAACGGAGTGGAGGTCAGGGTCATTCCAGAGGCACAACTTTAGTCTAGCAGCTATTGGAGTCAAAGTTGAAAACATAGGAAATATTTCCCTTCAATCTTCTATCGATTTGCTTTGCGCAACCTGCAAAGAAAATGTTTGAGGATTATTTCTGAACATTAGAATCAATTTTCTTTTATTTTAGTTTAACAATATTGTTACGGCCCCTGGCCTCTTGAGGCTGTGAAGCCTCTTTTTTATTATACGGGTTCAGCTGTGAGAGCACACCTTCCTGATTGGCTGCCTGGAGACTGCAGGAGAGCAGCCACCCCATTGGACCAGCAGAGAATTGCAAGCCAATCAGATGCTGATGAGGCCCACCTGCACCAGTGGGGCAGCTTGTAGGAAGAGGTTTTGTTCAGCTGTCCCCCAACTTTGGTATTTGTATCTGCTTTGGGCAGTTTTGAAACATTTTTGTTGTTTGTTCTGCTAAAGCAGTTTGACTTTGTTGTAGTTTGCTTTCTCAAGCTAGAAGCTCGTGCTTGGGAGGTTTGGTGCTCCTTTTGTGTCCTTTCTTTTGGGTTATGCGAGTTTACTTTGGATTGACTTGTTTGGACACTTTGTAATTTAATTTGCACTTGATATTCTTCAGTTTGTTAGTCCTCCTTGTTTTTTGTATTAATTGGGTTAAATTGTATTCTGTTTTGGTTTTGTGAAACCTTCTTTTTGCAACAAATCATTTTACTTTCCACTTGTTTCCTCTGGACTCATCTTTATGTTATCACCCCTGAACCCCTAGACCTTGGGGGCGTAACATATATTTTTTTACATATCACTGTACAAGCTGTCAAATATGGTATTGGTACTTAAAAGTTGGGACTAAAGTAAGTCTAAGTAGTAAAGTAAGTAACATGTAATAACTACATTTTCTGATAAGAAGGGTAGTCATATATTAATCCAAAACAGAATGGATCAAAGGTTGAAAAGGTTTAAAATTTACTTTGCAGGCATAATGAAGGGACGACCATCACGTCTGAATTAGCAGGATGAACGTGCTCTAACCAAGTAATCCACCACTTTTTTCCCCTGCTTATGTTTGAAAAATATTATAGTCTTGGAAAATAATATGCTAATGCGAAATACCTTTATTTTACAAAGTGCTCATGTAATTATTAAGGTTTGATTAATGCAGGAGGCCCTGAGGACAAAAACTGAAATGTTTGCTCAGCAGCAAACGTCTCAGCTAATGATGTGACCAGTAAATAAAATAAACAACAGCAAGGAGGTCTGCATGCCCAGAGCCGAAGCGTACACAACAAAATATGGTAAATGTGTGTAAATTAATATTATTACTAATATGTCAGGTTGGTGGTGCATAATAAAAACCAATTTCCTTCAGCTGCTCATTTTAATTTGTATTTATTCCAAGGCTCCAGCTATTGAAAAGGGTTGGTATTACAGGAGAGACCATACATTATTCATGCCCATGTCAGAGTTTGCCTTTCGGGAAATTTTTATTCTTCTGTCTGGAAATGTCATAAAAATGTGGCCAAAAATAATAATTTAGGGATGCTGGGTCAGAGATATTCTTGTGATTTGTATTTGGGTTTATAATTAATCTTTTTTTTTTTTCTTTGATTACATGACACCATTGCCAAATTATTTATTGTCACATTAATCAACCAGTTCTTATATTTGCACCAACTCTGTTTTTGTCTCCAGTGAGTGCCTGATGGTTTTTCTCTTTGTTAGTTCTCTGATGAACATGGTGGCGTACTTCCTTTTTGTCTGCTGGGAAAGGCACCAGCACCTCCAACACCTAGAACAGGATTAATCAGGCCAGAAAATCAAAGAACAGATAGGTCTTTCCTCCATTCTTCCTCTGCTCTTTGATTCCAGATTAGATTGAAGTCTGGTCTACGGCAGATCCACTCCATAAAGTTAATGCTGTTCCTTTGTGAGCTTTCCTTAAGCACTTTAGTGGTGTGTTTCTGCTCTTATCTTGTAAATAAACCTTCTAGCCGACAAACACTTGGAGACTGCTGCAGGGGATGAGATGTGCAAAACTGCATGGGAGCGAAGCACAAAGCTCGGTGGCGATATATAGAAACTGTTTGGTGATAACTGGAACTCTTGCAATGAATTACTAAGAAAATGTATAAATAATTTGGAAATTGGGCATATTTTTTTTGTCTTACAGCTTAACTCATTTTAATTTGATGAAAACAGATGACAAATTGCATTTACACATCAGAATCATTTTTTTTCTGAATGCGTTTATTATAGGCAATAATGATTTAAAACAGTGGTCTCAAACTGCATTCCTTGACAGCCCGTGTCCTGCAACTTTCAGATGTTGCTCTGCTTCAGCACACCTGGCTCCAATCTTAGTCTGAGCTTGACTGCATACCAGTGAGACGGTTTCCCCATTTAAATCAAGCGTGCAGGACAAGGGACACGTAAAAGTTGCAGGATTCCGGCCCTTGAGGACTGCAGTCTGAGTCCACTAATTTAAAGGGAAAAGAAGCTACTTTTGTAAATCCCTATTTATATTGTTTGAAAGGAATTCCATCATACGTGAGATTTTGTGGCATTTACAGAATAGAATTGTTTCAAATTGGTAAAAATTGACTTGACAGAGTTCACTGCAAAAGTATTCATTCCTCTTGAACCTTTCCACATTTTGAAAAGTCACAACAGTGAACGCCAGTGTGTTGTAATTGAGATTTTATGTGACAAAGCAGCACAGTAGTGCATAACTGTGAAGTGGAAGAAAATTATGCATGTTTTTTCTAATAATTTTCATTATCTTTAATATGAAAAATGGCTTGTGCATTTGTATACAAGCCTCCTGAGTCAATAGTTAGCGTTCAGTGCAATTATAGTTCCAAGTTGTTTGGGGTATTGTTCAATCATCTTTCCTCATCTAGAGACTGAACGTTTTCCCCAATCAATCAGTCAGATTGAGAGAGGAGTGTCTGTAAACATCAATTTTCAAATATTGCTATGGATTCTCACTCACAATAAGGTGTGTGTATTGACTAGGCCATTTTAACGCATATATATGACTGATCCAAAACCCTTCTATTTTAGCTGTGACTGTATGTTGCTTAGTGTCGTTTTGATGCTGTGAGGCCCTAATTAAATTTTTTTTGTGCAAGTTTTATTCCAGGATTGACCTCTGTTTAGCCCCATACATCTTCCCTTCCATCCCCACAACATAATGCTGCCACCTCTGTTTCTCAGCATGGAAGTGTTCAGAGTAATATAAAGTCTGACTTAAGTTCTACTTAGGAGAATAATGAGAAAGGCTGCTCACTACAAAAACATATCACATGGTACTGTTTTTCTTTTCTTTTTTTATCTGAATAATACGATGCCGTTCCTGAAACACGCAGTGAAGATATCAAATATAATTTATCCAAATTTTCCTGACTTTTTTTCTATTCAACCATTGTTTAAACAATGTCCCCACCATGTGCACAGAGTCCTTCCAACTGACCAAACACTTTCTCAATATGCAGAATGGGAGCCTTGAATTATATTAACCTATTTCATCCAGGTACGGTAATAGTTGGTAAATACTTTAAGGCACACGCTGATTGCAATGATGATAACGATTCAACATATTCTGCAGCATTATTTCCCCAATTGCTCTGCACTATATTCTATTATTCCATCTCCTAAAATCATATTAAAATACATTTAATGTTTCTTGTTGGAAAAGCAAAGCAAAACCATTAAAATCGACAATGTACTGTACTTTGTTGTCCGAGACATCAAAGAGTAGCACCGTGACGCAGAACTGACCTGTCCAAAAAGTTTATTTAGGTAGGAGATGTAGGCAGCTGCCACCATGGAGCTGTTGCTGAGGCTCCTTTTACTCTTCCTCTTGCTCTCCTCTTCCTCAGACGCCTTCTCCTTCGCGGAGGACTTGGAGCTGTGAAGTGTGTATTTGCATGCTATTGATTTAGACATCATCATCAATACCAAGCCACCTGAATTTGTTGTAGTTTACAATGTAAAAAATTGTAAACTTCCCTTTAGCTTTTAACCATCAACTGAAACCAATGCGGAAAATTTTCACAAGCAGATGACAAGAAAAGCAGTTTCTTTTTCTGAGCGAGTCAACTCTGGCAGCTTGTTTATCATTTGATGGTGCTAATTGAGTGTACAGCCTAACATAACCTAGTCCCTTTGTCATAATCAATGTTGATTAGAAACAGAGGATGATAATAACCAGAATTTCTTGGAGAGGCTAAGCTGAAGGGCCTTGTTTTTGAATCTCCCCATAGCGGGCGATTTTCCAGCTGCTGCAGCCCTCCCTCCTCGTGGAGATATGCTGGGAGAGAAAAAAGCCTGTATCAATTTAAGATGCGCTAAATGACTTGACTTATTTGGCTTGATATGTTTTCATTTCTTCTAATTCAAAAATATAACAAAACAACACCATGTTAGCATGAAGGTAGTAAGAAAAGATAGCTAAAACTGACAGCATCAATTGGAGATGAATAATAAAATTTTAGACTTTACTACGTTTCTTTGTTTCTAACAGGTTACATAAGCTAATGGAGAGTTTTGCTTTGCTGCTCCAAATGTCAGTAGGATCCTATAAAATTAACCAGATGAACTGGCTACATTTGTTTAAGCTTAATTGCATCTTTTCTTATTTATCCCACAAATCTTCTTCACCAACCTGGCAACAGAGGGCGGTCGGCTGTCTGGACCTCCCTTTGCACTTTTTACAGACATTTCAGCTGAAAGACAAAAACAAATGTTAAAGGTGACAAATCAAGCACAGACAAGAAACTACAACTCTGCTGAAGTAGAGATACAAACATTTTGTAAGATCTCATCAAATGTAGGCTCTTTTTTGCTGCAAGATTCATCCTAAATCAAGATCAAACAAAGTTCCTGCTAACGTAAATGTGCATGTTTAAAAAACTTGCAAGATACTGCAAAACTAATTCAGAATTATATAAGTTTTTATGGGACTCTGCAAAAGTAACTTGGCATCAAAGAAAAAATTTACATGAGCTCAGAAATAGCTCCTACTGACATTTTGATGTCTCCCAAAATGTCAGTAGGATCCTATAAAATTAACTTCAGATTTCACAAAATGTATTCACAATCTTCCAAAGGCACAGTTGTGCATCAACACAGACCTCAAGACTCTGGCATCATCCTACTAAATTGTTGTGAGATCTCCCAAACCCAGAATGTCACCGATGTTTTGTTAGACTAAAGTAACTCAGAGTGTCTCAAAAACCATGAAAGATCCACCAAAAGTATTTTTATTGTTTTAAAGTTTCTCCTGGGGATCAGTAGTACTGTATAGCACTTCAATAGGAGAATTAAAACGTGTTCCTGGCTGCCTTATGTGGATATTAAGTGAACAGCGGTTGCTCCATTCATTCAGTCGATGTCGATGTATGCTGGTGCTTTTCACAGAGGTAAGTTATCAGTGTTGTTACATAAAGAACAGTCGGCAGTCAAAGGGTTAATCCACCAATACTGAACGAATCAAAACACAAGGGTAGTATAGTTAAAGAGGAAAAGATTCCTGATAAAAATCAAACAAACTGTAAGAATGATGGCCAGAATGACTATCAGTCATGTAGGACTTGTGAGGAGAACAAGTAGGCAGAATTAGTGAGACTGTCTCTTTGAAATGTGAATAATGTCCCGTCATGGATCAGGTCATGGAGTACATCTCAGAGTGCTAGTGCCAGATGATGAACGGCTGTATTTGGCAGCATTGTGCTATAAATGTAATGGCTCACCAGGCAAAAAAATGGTGCAAAGACAGACATCCTAGATCTGCTCCTGCAGCAGCAGCTGCTTCAGACAACCCACGCCATGACGGCTGTATGGAGCATAAAAACAAAGAGCAGCCTGTCGTCTAAGTGCTTCTGTCCAATGAGCCACCTTCTTTCCTAAACAGAAGGTGCCATGACTGAGAAGCGATGCTCATACACAGAAGAGGAACACGACGGTCGCATGTTAAAATGAACAGGCTCCTTTAGTGAATAATAGAATCTGCACCATTGTGGTGCATTTTGCACATGTTGCAGAACTATATTGTGCTGTAAAATCATATTTACTCCAGATGTCTTCTGTTTCACTCCTCAAACAAAATGCAAAACACATTTTGTTTTTTCAAATAAGGTTGAATTTATTCAATTTCCCTGCCCTTCCTGAAAAACCATGAATTACTGTGATTGAACAAATTTTTCAGGGAGAAATATTAGCTCAGTTTTACTAGCCACAAATATACTGCTGGAAATCTGCAAGCAAGAAATTATTAACCAAATCATTTAAATCCATACATCTGAAAAGTGTCACAAAGCCTTTTCTATGGCTTTGGGATTTCAACATAGCACAAAGATGGCCATTATTCACAAATGAATAAAACAAGAACCAAGGGTGATGCCTGGTGAGCCTATCTAAATTATTCCGAAGTGCATTAACAAATTACCTAGGAGGTAAAAATAATAATAATAAAAAAAAAACTAAAACAACATCTTTAGTCTTTATGATTCAACAATAACAAAGAGACTTGGCAAAACCCACTGGTAACCAAAAAGATCCCAAAGATCCCTCTGACATTTGTCCAAACACATCATGATGATTCACCTTTTTTGTGTGCATTCTTTGACTTCTGGTATAAAACTAAAACAGCATTTCAGAACGTGAACAGTAGATGATGCTGCTGGTCTGACTGCCTGCTGCTACCTTGACGTCTTGCTATAATTGATGGAATTTTCTGCATCAGAAAATCCTTTGCGATAATGTGCAGCCAACAGTTTGCGAAACAGCTTGGGACATTTCTGTAATGCAGTCAGAGAAGGATCAAATTGTGGCTCAATTAAAACAATTCTGCAAAGAAGAGTGGGCCCAAATTTCTCCACAGCAATGTAAAAGACTCACCGGAAGTTTCTGCAAACACTATATAGTATAGTTGCTGCAAACAGAGATACAAGTAGTTATTAGATTTAGGAGGCAATTACTTTTCACTTGGTGACCAGTTGGTTTCAATTGCTTTGTTCCTTAATGTCTGAAATCAACATGTAGAAAACAGTTTTTAGTTCTCACTCAGGTTATCTTGGTCCCATTCAAGTTGCTTTAATTTGCTCCTTCAGGAAGAAATCTGTATTCACTGCATGAAGCAAAGGTTTCTTAAAACCAGGGCAAAAACTACTATCCTTAGCTCTCTTCCAACTTGCCTGCTCTTTTAAAACATTCATGTTTCAGTTGTATCTCAAGAATGATATCTTCACTTTCTATGAAGCCTGCATGAATTATTCTCACCTTCTAGCACAACTCCCATCAGAGTAAACAAACACACCCCACAAGCACAGCCGGTAGCACATGCGGGTTTCACTACACAAGCCACTGAGCAGCACTCTGCGTGTCTTCAGCTCTCCTCCCTAAGTGGCCAATTGCTGTCAATCACTGAAGCCCACACAAGCAATTTTAGATCCTAATCACTCTAATTGAGGTAATGAAATGGAGGGCCAGGTGGACTGGGCAAAAACAAACACAGCTGAAGATGGAGAGCAGGTTGCCCTTGCGAGATATGAAGGGAACTGGGCTGGAGCATATGAGGGTTTGAACCTCAATTAGGATTTCTTGAATTTTCTTTTCAAGAGAAAACAAGTATCAGCATCTTACACTGCATGAGTTTGCAGTGGAGGAAAATATGTCATCTTACACTGCTAACTTTTTACGGTTTTAGTGATGAGACAAAAAAAAAATGTTGTCCTTGCCTCACAGACCAACCCCCCTCCTCCGAATCTCCCACTCAGCTCCTCCAGATGATTTTAGGACCTCTTGAACTTTTCCAAGTGCATGTAGGCCAAATAATTTTTTTTTTTTTATCTCATCTTATTGGATTTCATCACATCTGGGAAATTTAGATTCAGTTAGTACTGTGTATAGTTTCTTCTTAATAGGATCTAGTTTTATTTTTAATACTCTGGCCCATTCTGTTCTCTTTACGTTGTGATTTCTTACTCTGTGTTTTCCAGTCTCCTGTTGGTGTTGCATCTCGTATCTAGTTGTGTCTGTTTGCTTGTTAGTTTCTGGTTTGTGGTCAGTTCCTGTCCTGCTGTATATTCTCATTGATTCCTTCTGCCTGTGCTCTCTGACTGCAGTCTCAGCTGCTTCCATTTTATTCATTAGTCACATCTGTTTCTTGTTCCACTCATCAATTCTCCCAGTATTTTTGCCCCTTTGGCTCTTCAGTCACTGTTGCTTCATCTGCTCATCATTCCTCGATTGCCATGGTTTCTGCTGTTTCTTTGTCTTTTGTTTTTGGATTTCTGGACCTTATACTTTGTTTTTGTTTCTTTAAAAAAAAATAATTCTTGCTCTCTATCTCTGCCACCCTGCTTTTGGTCCTCTACATCCATCAATGCCTTTGGGGACATGACCAGAATAATTTTTTTCCCACCTTTTTATGTTCCTTGCATGGCATCAGGAAAACTAAAAGGTCTTATTTTTGACTTTAATAAGCAATGCCAATCTTCTGTAGAGACTGAATTTGTAGCATACAAAACTAATGTTTGCTTTTTTGAAAGCTTCTCCTACCTCAGCCGCAGATCTCTGCACTTTCATAACAATCACAAGCTTCTCAGTTTGCTGAGTTTCTAGGTCTTTGCGAGGAAGTTTCTCAAATCTTTCCTTCTGAGATATTATCTTTAAAGCTATATTGAGATTACATAGCACACAGATGGACAATTTGCTACTTGAGTAACTTCTGAAGGGGGTTGTTTGGTTTATAAAGGTATCATGATAAAGGAGGGTGAGTATCACTACCATTTTGTTTTCAGATATTTATTTTTGAAAATCTTTTTTCCTTCCTCTTCACAATTTATGAGCCACTTCTTATTTCCTTGTTAAGTCAAGGTATTATTGGTTTATTGGTAATCAATCAATAAACCAATAATTACTTTATATTTATATAATTGTTAAGACTAAGTTAAAGTCAAGCCTAAGACAAAAGAAACTCTTAAATAAGTAACATACAAGATCTCATGGCTGGCAGTTATGAGCAATCACAACCAGGTACAGGAGTAAAAGTAGAAGTCTTACATAAGTTAGTAATAATGAAAATACACATTTCTCCACTCAGTTAACTGTGAGTTGGAGTGACACTCCACTGACTCTCCATATCTTCCTTTCTATTTTTGCATCATCTTTATTCGCCTGCTGTCCAGTTCAAAGACAATCAATCGCAGCAGGCTGAGGCACCCGGCATCTGATCTATAAACAAGCGACGACGATGCTGTCGGGTCTGGCACTCCATCTCATCTTCACCTATTTTGACACCTCTGTAGCATATCCTCCCTTTGACATCACTCCCACCGCCTTTCCTCCAGCACTGATTTCATGTCAGTGCTCCAAAATGAGACTGTCACCTATGGAGTTATTTCAAGTGGAGAACACAAGGTGAGACCTTTTCTCAGTTTTAACGACGCAATTATAATTTTTGCATTATTCTGGCCTAATTACAACGCCTCCCTCTGATAGATGCTGGAGGCCAGCCTGATCCAAGACTCTTGCTACAAGTGCACAGTAAGCAACAAGCATGGAGCACAAATATTGAAGAATAACAAATGCAAGCGGAGGTCTGGCCATCTGTTCGTACGGCAAAATATAGTCCAGATAATCAAATAATATGTACCCAAGAGGAAATGGCTGAGTCTCATTAGAAACTGAGGGGGCTGCTGCTTCAGATGTGGCCTGTGCGGAGCAGACAGCTCGCAGCCGACAAATGAGTCAACGCGGACGCAAGCTGAATTATTAAAGAGCGCGGAGTAAAACAGGTTAGCACCTCACTATAAATCATCTGAGCAGATAAGTAGTTTGATAAAAGGCTGCTCAGTTTCCAACCATAATAAAATAAGACAAACATTATAATGACAATGCTTACTTACTCCGACAGCTCTTCTTGTTTTGTGCTTCTTGGGTGACGGGTGCAGGTGGAACGTATGAGTATGAAGTGCCGATTACCTAACCCGGGGATTATATGATGAGAGGTGATTATCCAGCTAAATATGTCAGGATTAAAGATGTACGTGGCTGCTCATGAACAAAAGGGGCAGCAATGTGATCTAACAGGGGACAAGACATTTTCGGCACCAGGATCGGTTTCATTTTTTGCTGGCTTGCTTAGAATGACCACAGTTCTCAATTTGCGAGTTAGGATTTTGATTTTTATCACCATAAAAATAAAAATCACCAAACATGATGTGAAAATTGTATCAGCCTGCATTGCAGGTGGTGGTATGTAATAAAACACCACCTATAATTAATTCCGTTTATAAGGTGAAATATAGAATTTATTAGGATTATATTAAGAATTAGGAAAAATGCCTTTGGTGATATCCACATGACAAGTGTGGCAGCTGTTCACTGGATGCTAAGTTTCTGAGCAAGCTGATAATGCATGTGTGAAAAAGTCCTATTTAAATAAGTGAAGTGAAAACAGAGGGGAAAATATCAACATTCACAAGATTAATTAGCTAACATCTAAAAAGAGAAAACTGCTCCGCAGACTGAAGCATAATCTGGGAATCTGTCTTTGCTTGGCCATCAATTTCATAGTCCCAGTCAAACGTTTAAATACACTCATCATGAGTATGAACACATTTTTAGCTTTTAAGTTTTTACTTATGGAACCAGTTGCTTGCACACTCGGTACCAGAAGACACATTAAGTCAGACTGAATCTCTCCTGATTTAGGTCAATAAGGATTACCAAAATTATTTCTAAAAACTAAACTCCAGAATAATAAAAGAAAGAGAATATACACATACTAAGATTACTATAACTAATTGGAAGAGCCCAGATGATTGTTTCATAATCTGTAAGTTTCTGGTCTGAAATTGTACAATAAACATCTGTTGAAACAATGATAAATAAGTATAAACACTCACATATAAGTGAGTGTTTATACATGAACATGTTTTGGTGTGAAACATTTTCACACCAAAACGTCATGGAATGTAATTAGAAAATTAGAATACAATCTACACCTGAATTTTAACACTAAAATAGCTGTTAATCAAGCAATGTGATCATTCATCCTGATAAAACAAATGTTTAGGCAACTAAATAAAAGTTCAATGAACCATTTTCATGATGAGTAAATGCCAATTTCTAGCCAGAAGTGGAGTTTTGCTTCATCAACCAAGTTGGTTGTTGATTATGTTGATGCTTATTGAAAGAGAACATCAACTTGGTCTGATCTTTAGTTTCAGTTCCTGAGGAACATTATGACTGTCAGTTTTGAAAGGAACAAATCTAACATAAATGAAAGAACATTATTCCTGGCGGAACAGAGGAAAAAACGGCGGGGTAAACAATTACTCCTCTCCTTGACATTCAGCTTTTGCCCTGGAGAAGTTACTGCCTGAACTTTGTTTCATTTCACTGGATGAACCCTCTGCATGGCACATGATTCAAATGTAAATGTCACCTTGCTCTAAAGTGAGGTGGGAAATAAAGAGAGATAAGTCCAGTACTTTTTATGTAAATCATTCTTTAAGAGAAGTATTCTGCAAAGTAATCTTTTTTTTTTGCTTCCGATAACTACCTGTGTCGTAACCAGAGCAAAGACTCTACTGTGCTGTACACAAAACAAAAACTGCAGGTGAAGCAGCTTAACTTCCCAGCTTTCCTCCCAGTTGTGCTGCTTTCTCTCTTTTCTTTGCTCACTGAGGCAGCGCAGCAGTGGGAAACAGACAGTGAAAGAACAGATTACCCCGTGCAATCAGGCTTTCGCCACGCTCAAATATGCTTAGTCCTTCTGACCAAAGCCCTTCTTTAGCACTTTGATTATTATTATTTTTTTTTCTATGAAGAGGGGGGAACTTATCCCAACCCTTACCTTTGCAGAAAAGAAACAAGACAGTGCAATAACGTGTATTTCATACATCAGTCAGCTCCCAATGGAGAGTTGGCCTTTGAATTATTGGCACAGCTTCCATCCTGAAGGTCCACAAACAGGGAACAGGCCATATCTGTTAAAGAAGAAAGGGAAATAAAAATGCAGCCTCTGACACTTTTTGAAGCTAGTTCAGCGAAGTGCATTCATTCATTGAAGAAGCTGTTTGGTTGAATTCTGCTCTATAATTGATTCAGCACTCACAGTTTTTTTTTGTTTTGTTTTGTTTTGTCAAGCTATTTTAATTCAGCCACACTGGTGGATTTTTACAGTGTCTTGCAAAAGTATTTATGCTGCTAGAGCATTTCATTACAAACTCCAATGTATTTTATAGCAACTTAACATGACTGGCCAGTCGTGTGTCACATGAAAGGAAAATGGTTTTCATGTTTTAAATACGTAAAACGCTAAAAAGTGTGTTGTGGATATTTATTCCACCCTCTTTACTCTGACAGCACTGAATAAAACCCGGATGTTATAAAACATTAAGAAACAGTGTAATGAAAACGAAGGAGCACAAACTTTATAAAATTTAAAGGCGATACATCAATATGTCAAGCTTTAGCCTCAGGTTCCTGGACAAAGAAGTGAAGATAGCACAAACTGGGGCTCTACTTGCTACATAATGATAAGGAGGTGGACTCCGAGATTCCATCCCCTTGCTTTCTGATTGGCTACATGTCACATTCAACAGGCTGCATTCTAGTTTGTCCTTGGGGGGGAAAACTCCCCACACTGGCCGTGTCAGTTCAACATGCTGAATATCCCCAATTTGAAGTCGGAGTGACGTCCTTCTGAGCAGACGAGATCCCTCTTGGCGCACTATACCCAGCAGGAATATCTCTTCATATTATCTTCAGAGCCATTATCATAATCCAGTGATCTTTAAAATTGTCGGAAGGGAAAGATTGGGTCAAAAATCTGTATAAGATTCTTACCATGTGAGCCAGGGATTAGCTGACCAGAGTGGCACACACACTATCTTTGTGCTACTGTAGCTTATCTGCTCCACATGTTGTGCTTTCAGTGATGGTATTTCTCATGCCTTGATTATAGCAAGTGGTTATTTTAATTAGCGTTGCATTTCCATTATTGTAAACAAGTTTGACCATTCAATTCTGACCTCGTTACTGGCAGCAATAAATTTACTATTTTTGCTAACAAGCAATGGAACAGGTGTACCTTAATTTGTTTGAAGTTTATATCAATCTTCATCAGGCTGTAGCAATATTTTGAATCAAGGTATAGCTTAAGATTGTGTGATTTTCTCCTTAGTGTTTTAAATCCCTTTCTGATTGCGCCGTCTCACGGTTTTACAGCTAAAACCAACTGAATCTGACTATTGCATGAGAGGTGTTAATGCCAATGATCCCTTAGAGCCATTTTCCCTCCTGCAAGGCAGACACGTCCCAGGTGAGTGGGCATGTGTGATCACAAATGCCTCCACCATTTGCTCCAGACTTCCTACAGATATGAACCATCCAGCTCAGTAGCGTGGAGTCAGATAGATCAGCAGGTGCAGTCATCTGTGAATGCAGCAGCAGATTCTGCGGAGTGGGTGTGTGTGTACTGATAAGAGCTGTTGTTTGATAATCTGCATGTTGCTTTCCACTCTGTGCATTGCTGATATGCACTAATACATATGCGCTGCTGATAACAATTCAAAACGTTCATTGGAGAGGCTCATTTGTCATTTTCAATAAGTCGAAAAAAAGAAATGTGGTGTTTTCTGTGGTCTTCAAGACACAAGGGAGGAATAAAGTTTCCAACTCACGTCTCCAGCAATTCCCATCACCTGTTGTGAAGTGCAGCAAAATGTGCAGACCTAATTATCCACATCATCTTTTAAGATGGTTTTGGGCATAGCATATTTCTTTAGTGGTTAGTGGATGGATTGGCTGTAGGCAGTGATGCAATTTAAAGGAAACAGCTGCCAAGTGTTAATTATGTGGTTGGCCCAAGGTTATATGGGACCCTGGATGGTGTTTAATTTGGGAGCCACTTCTAGATAAGCTCACTGACAACCCCAATGTATTTTATATACTGTGTATGCTGATTCATTTTCGAATTTTTCATTTACAGTAGATTTTTTTTCAGATAACTCATGAGTCAACAATAAAATAATTGCTTTTAAGAAACAATTCAGCTTTGTTACAGCGGGGTTTGACAGAGAGAGAAACTGGAGACTGGAGAGAAGGGCACCCCGGATAATTAAGCCTCGGATTCAGAGGAAACAGTGTGGTTTTCGTCCTTGCCATGAACACTGGGCAGTCTCTACACTCTCAGCAGGATCCTGGAGAATGCATGGGCGTTCCCGCAAACAGCTTACGTGGTTTATAGACTTGGAGAAAGCTCCTCCAGGAGTCCAGTAGGGGTACTTTAGGAGAATGGGGTACCAGACCTGTTGAGACAGGCCGTTAGGTCTCTGTTTGACTGGTGTATATAATAATAGCTCAAACACTGAGTTGTTACACTTGAAGCAAAAGGAATGTAAAAGACATTTTATTGCTTGCAAGATGTCATGACACCACTACCACAGGGTTACTTACAGTGCATGCATCATAATGTCGGTAAGCATCATAATGTCGAACTGGCGCATATTTACATACAACATGGCCAAACGGTAGGGACTGGATAAAATTTTAAACTTCAGCAGAGTCCATCCCTACTAGGCTATGTTTCAGCAGTATTGGTCAGACTTATGAAGTGTTGACACCTGTGTATGAAGAAGTATCTATAATATGCATTATAACGCATTGGCATTAATTAAACATGTCTAGGCAGCTAGAGTTATATTAAATCCCAGACTTATTTTAGGGAAAGCTCATAGGTAATAAAAGTGAATTCAGCCCAATACTAATCCTAATTGAACATTGCTGCATTTAAGTAGAGGGTCATGCCCGCACCTCAAGGCTAGGCAATCTTGATTATGCAATTGTAATCTCAGCATAGCCACAAGTCATGCTTCAAGTCAATTTTGTTGGATTCCTAAGATATGCATTTCCACTCTAATTTCTGATCAGCTCTACTAATATTTCAAGTCTCAGTGTTTTTTTTGTTTTTTTTCTTCCAGTGAGAGAAGAAGTTATATTTCACAGGAAAAGCAAAACAAAACATTGCTGTTTGTATGTGAGCAAAACCAAATGGCCTGAGGAACAAAGGCTGTTAGAGGCTTCTTGTGGTTAATGATTTGTTAACTTCTTGGTGACTGATGATGCCACATAGGTAACTAATTGCCTGCAATGCTGCCTCATTAAGCACAGCAAGAAGTCCTGTGAGGGGCATTGACTTCACACCTCTCAACAATCACTGGTTTCTCTACATGACCACCACTTTAATGGTTCTCTGATTTGATGTTGTACAATGTTTTCTTTCTTCTTTGGACATGCTTATGAAGTCCTGGAATGAGATCTGAAGAGGATTGTTCTTTGCTTTGCTGCAGAAACTGTGCCGATGTTCATCAGTCGTGTTCTTCCCTTATCTACATTTTTCAGATTATGCTTCTTCCTATTTCTTTCCCAATCAATCTTACTGCTATACTCCTTTAGATCATATTCTCTGTTCATCTGTTTATTACCCATTTCTTTCTTGTCTTCTACATTTTTTTATTCTAAAGTCACCTTCACACTCCTGATCTGGAGCAGTTGGCTCATTGCTCCCCACTTCGCTCTGTATTCAGTCCTGCCTCTGGGTCATACTTCTCTCCACCACCTCCCTCTGCCCACCTATTTTATTTATGGGACTCTGCTGATGGGGCAAACCCAGGTGGGAATAGATTTTTTTTTTGTTCTTTTGTTGTAGTTTTGCTTAAAGGAGTGGAAAGGCAAGAAAGTAAATGCACAATTAATCAATAACTTGTCAATTGCAGGAGAAATTGAAGCTGTTTGCCAAAAGGAGAGAGAGAGAAAAAAAGCAAAGAAATAAACACACTCCAAAGAACGTTTACATCACCTGGGTCAGTAGCAAAGAATAATTCTGTGTTGCCGAGGCTGTACTTCAGAGTTGAAACAGCTGGCTGGTCTGAGATCAGCATCCGTAGGAAAGTAATTCAATCTCACGAGAGACAAAGCAAGAAATGAGGTAACCTGGAGCCTCCTGAGCTGTGTGTTGAGCGCAGCTCTGCGCTGTAACATTGAATTGAGATCAAGATATCACACTAAAGGAAAAGATAAACCACCACAGGGACCCCGGCACACATTGGCACTAAAAAGAGCAAGCGGGAAAATATAGAATAAACCAAAAATAAAATAACACATTTAACCCGAGGAAATGTCACTGTGTCAGTGTATCATTGCATTTGACAGGGGTCATTCCTTTATTCCCTGCGCTGCCTGGGCCTGTCACACAACGTTAGAAAAATGACAACTTCCTTAAGATCCCACGTTTCACAAAAAAAAAGACACACCTTTTTTGCATGACAGTCTGCTTGTTGGACTTCAGGGCAAGTAGAGTAGTCAGATAATGTTCCTTATACCCCTTCAGTTTTTACAATGTGTTACACTGCAACAAACTTTAATCAAAATTATTTATTCATATGGCATATCAAAACAATTTAGTAGGCTACATAGAAAAGTGGTGGAAAACTAATACTACAACACCACCCTGCTGGTCGAGGCCGCATCATGATGAGGGGATGCTTTTTATTTTAGCAGACACAGAAAAACTGGTGAGAGCTGATGGGAAGAAGGATGAAGGTAAACACAGGATATTCTTAAAAGAGAACCTGCTAGAATGCAAAAGACTTGAGGCTGGAGCAGAGGTTCACCTTTCAGCAGGGCAAGGCTTACAGGTTTAGATTAAGGCATGTTCATTTGTTAGACTGGCACAATCAAAGGTTAAACCTAGATCCAATAGAAAAACTGTGGCAGACGTAAAAGGTGATGGTGACAGAGGCTTTTCATTCAGTCTGGCAGAGGCTGAAGTGTAAATAGTTTGTGTTGTTTTAACCATAACATTACTGGATTTACAGCAGTTCAAAGTAAGCAGTTAGTCCATAGTAAAACTACAATATTTTCAGCTGTTTTCTACTATTGCAGATTTACAATGCAATTGAGAAAATTAGCTAAAAAAAAAACCAGTAACTGATTGTGGAATAAAATGAGCTGTTGTTTATCTAGTGATCATTGTTCTTTGGTTAAAATGCTGTTTTCTATAATGAGTACACCAGGTTGTTCAATAGAGGTGTAGTATGAATCACAGTAATCATTGCTAGCAGTCTACTCTGTATGACATACAATCTTTAACGATAGATTAAAGATTGAATAGTACTACTATACAGTGTTAGTACTGTATAGTACTAACGCTTCACTGTTTGTCAGTTTGTATACAACACAGGAGTTTCTGGATTATTGTTGCTAGCGAACTACTGCTGCTTTAAAAATGCACAAGTTGCATCGTGAGCCATTTCCAGAGAAGAATAGTCCGAAATTTAATAAAAAATGAAAAGACGCAAGAGGGATGATTTGGCCTTTTGCAAGGCACTGCATTGGTGTGAAATATTAGCAAAAGACCACTGATGATATGAGAAAGGCGAAGCTGTAAAATGCTCTAGGTAGGTGACTGCAGCTTTGAAAACAGAGAGTCCAGAGCAAATGACAGAGACGAAGGGTGCAGCTTTTTTTTTTTTTTTTTTTTAACTTTCTGAGAACAGGAGCCTCTCAGGACCAAAGATGGGGGACGTATCTCACAGCGAAAAGAATAATGCACTTGACAGAACAGCGCTTCCTGCCAACATGAACCAGTGATCACTCCCCCCAACCCCCACACCCCTTTCCAAGTAGACTGATGTGGAGTTCAAGCTGCACCTGTGACACCGACTGCCACTCCGGGGAAACATCAACAAGCCACCTGTTCAAAAACATGCACTCTCACTGCCTCTCACTTTCATCCGGTTTCCTGTGACTGACGTTGACTTCGGATGCGATGACTGCCTCCTCTTATCAACTCATGAGGAGAATTTAAAGGCCGCGCGAACAATTGATCAGATAGTCAAAGAAAATAAGCACACGTTTACATCCTTGTCATCTGCAGCAGCTGCTGTGGAACAAAAGGCACACATGCTACTTAGTCTACTCAAAATCTGAAAGCCCTTTTAGAGAAGAAAAAGCACCGTCTGTCTTATATTCATCATTAATAAAATAAAAACTCACAATGAACTTTAGCTCAGTCTTATTGTGTTTTACAACAGTATTAATACTCATTGAAGTTTTTCCAAGTTTGTCAGAAACGTTAATTTATTTCGATAGGATTTTATGTGACAGGCCAACAAGGCTGTTTGCAGCTTTGGACAAACCACAAGGCTCACATCAAACAAGTGGAACAAGATACTTCTGGTCAGATCAGATCAAAACTTTAACTTTTTGGCCTGTATGCAAAATGCGACGCGTATTAGAAAACACGTGTCACAACACTGCACTTCATTTGAACACACCTTACCCAATGTGGAACTATGGTAGTGCCAGCATCATGCTGTGGGGAGGGTGTTTTTCCAAGCAGGTACCAGGATGCTGGTTGATGGGAAGATGGACGGAGCTGAGCACCGGACTGACCTGGAAGAAAACCAAATAGAGGCTTTAAAAGACTTGAGACTGGGGTTGAGTTTCACCTTTAAGCAGGACAATGACCCTAAAGATACAGAGCTAAGATAGAATGGCTTAGATCAAAGTGCATTTATGTGCGAATGACCTAATTAAAGTCCAGAATTTAATCTCATAGAAAATCTGACCTACTCCAAATGACCTTCAGTTGCAAACTTAGCAAAATGTGTTTCTTTAAAGTACGGAGAGCACTGTGGAGAATTGCATTTGTAAAACATTGTTTTAAATATCACATAAAATTCAAGTAAAATACATCAACTTTTGTGTTTGTAATGTGACAAAAAGTGAAACAAAGCATAAAGTCCTTTCAAGCCCACCGTTGGTAAGCTAGACGAAACGACCCGGCTCCAGAAAAGCTGGAGCACTTTTTTACTTTTATGGCCAGCAGATCAAACACCTGCTATGTTTAGTGGCTGACACGCGTGCCATGAATGCTTCCATCTGCAAAATGGACAAACACAAACCATGAGTCAGTTTCGACTTCCTGCCTCGCACCCCTGCACTCCATCAACACAACCACAGGAGCTGTGGGATTACAGATGGCAGAGAAAAGTATGGCAAAACAGAACGCTGTGCTTTTCATGGGTTGATTCTTTGGTGACTTTTTTTAGCAGTGCCATTTCACTCAACATCTTTTGTACTTATTGTGTAGGCAAGAACAGCACTACGACAACATTTCTGACACCATGCTGACATCCAAGTTTTGTTACAGTTCTGTTATGTCTAAAAAGTAACAACAAGAAACTGGAGTTTGTTCACTTTTTGCCTTAAAAACACAGAAACAACATCATGGTATATTTTAGTTTTTATAATACAACTGTAACTAGTTATGAAGCTGCAAGCTCCACATTAAGTTAATATGTAAAGGCTTCATAGGAGTGGTATTTCTTTTTTTTTTTTTCAGAAACATTTCCAACAAATTAAATGAGAGTTTCCACAGAATCCACTCTTTTGAAAACACAAACAGGAGAAACAAAAGTCAGCCAATTGTACATTGGGTCAATGATGTTGAGGTAGAAAATTTTAACAAAGGCTGGCTTACATGTAAGTAAAATCTAATTACAGAATATAAAAAAGTAAATAATAATAAGTCAGATACAGACGATCTAAAAGCATAGATTCTTTGTGGTAGGGTTTAAATTTATAAATTCAGTCAACCAACATTGTTGAAGATGTGGCAGGAATGAGAAAAATCTTTTTTTGGATTCCTTGCTGAACCACCATTTTATTCAACAAATAGACTCGACCACTAAGAGAACTTATAAGAAGAGCCTGGCAGACAGATGATCAGCTGACTTGCATTTTACTTTCTTAAAAAGAATGTGAATTTTTTTTACAACTTGATAGCAGCATGAGTAAAGGCAAAGAAGTGAAGGTGAACAGGCAGACTTGAAAAATCACGTTGCATTTTAAGTGTGAGGAGTTCAACTTGTTTGAGCGAGAGTTTGTTTTAAATGACTCTCCACCCACGATGGATGCTGTCGATGGTGAAGCAGAACCAATGCAAAGTTACATGCAGTCATGAAGTCGGGCTTATTTACCCCATGTGGACAACATTTCTCTGACTGCTGAGTGATGAGATTCTTTCTGTGGTTGTTGAGAGTAATGGCAGGAACAGGGAGTATTGCAGCTCACACGTTGAAGTGTAAATCCTACAGACTTCTGAATCGTGAATCGACCAAATATTATACGTAGAAACCCAGCCAACTTAACTTTTTGGTCGGCGTAGGACTCATAGAGGTATAGAGGTTAAGTGTCATGAATTCTTATCAAAAATGGATTTTAATTCTGCTCTCAGATAGAGGTTGCTGCACCAACTCACACAGCACTGCGATCTATAAAAGGAGCTGATGAATAACTCAAGAACCAAAGAAATGTCGGCATTCATTTCCAAGGGCAGTTGTGGGAAACTGTGAGCTACTCCTTTGATCTTTTTCGCAGATATGTATCATTTATTTGTCCTGGTCGGTCCTACGTGTCAAAATAATTGAGCATAAGCCGGTTCTACGTTATGTAAATAGAGGTTTACCTAATCTCCAAGTTAATAGCTGGCTGAGAGGCAGGAGAGGCAGAAGCTGTACACTTAATGGAAAACCTGCAATGCTTTGTGCTCCAGTAATGGGAGGAGATTATCTTGCCAGGCAGGGACTGGATGAATACTCCTCCACACATTCCTCACAGGCTCGCCATCCTTCTCACACCTCTCTTCCTCGCTCTCTGTGGATGTTTATTATTTATGTTACGCCCATAAATTATGTGGCGTCTCGAATTACAATGGCATTAAGGCTGAGGGATGAATTAAAAATATTTACTTTACGTATCGGAATTTTAGCTGAATGCCATTTCTTTTTCTGACTTTTCTGACGATTACATTTACTGTTCATTTTTGGCAGCTTAAAGACAATCTCCCACTGTTAAGACATCCATTTGAGAGGCTTCTTAACGTTTGCTCCAGAGAAAGATCGATGCCGCAGTGCCAATGCCCAGACTTCATTCTTCAAACCCAGTTGATTAGGTTTTTTCCTGAAAACAGGCCTGGACACAGCAACCCAGATAAATCCATGACACTGTGGATAGAGAACAATGTGACTCAGCCAGAGCTTGTTGAATGAGAAGTATTACCTGCACCAGCTCCATTGTGGATCTGTGGATACGACAGCGCTCCCACTCATTCACACAGCGCCGAGTGCTGGCGCAGAGCTTTCTGGGATAGACAAGTTTGGTGATTACTTTTTTACTTCACAATTTTTGAATGCTAGAGGGACTTAGTAGAATGAATGGGTAGATTTCATAATCAAGCACAGATATTAAGACATCAGTTTAGATCATTTCATCTGAACTATCTTACTTGCAAAAGGCAAGTTGTCTCCAATTTTTAGCAGTCTTATCTTACAGCTAGCAGTTTGCTGTTGAGAGTAAGATTTTGATGCCAGTTAAACAGGTTAAAAAGGAAACAAATGTGACTAAAAAACAGAAGGAGCAAAAAAAACTAACAGGAAAAAGACAAGCCAAGTGGAAACACAGCAACATACAGAGTTTCTACAAAAAATAAAAAATAAATGAGCACTACAGAAAACCCATTTCAAATATTTTATTTTGAAGATCGACTGGGAGTGATTAAATGGATTTTAATACTGCTGTCTGGACACATGATGAGTGTGTGAGTCACAAAAAGTGAGCTGACTGAACACCTGAATGAGTGGCCAAACAAACTTTTATTCTGTGGTATCTTCATGGTTGGAAACGTCTTAATTTATTTGACCATTTTCTGAGTCACATGGAGCAACCGCGGAAACGACTCCTAAAATGTGTCTTTTAGGACTACAGATTTAACAGGAATGAGCTGAGAATTACTATTCTTTATAATGATAACACTGAGTTAAGCAACTGTAAACAGATGTACTGAATAAGATCATCTGGGAGCAGAGCACAGATTTTTCTACTGCAGCATCTCTTGCTCTCGACCTACAGGATGGTTTTCAGGGATGCTTGCAGCAAGCTTGTCTGCTTACCATAAATTTGTGGGGCATCACTGAGCTACAACCAGAGTCAACGCTGGAAGCACATTGGTGCAGCTTCAGCATCAGGAGATGTGACGAATACTGACCGGTTTGGATATGTTCAAGTTATTCTTTAGTGTTCCCACAAAAATGAGCAGCCCAGTGAATTGATTTATTTAAAACAGAACAAAAATGCACGCAGAACATGTTTTTTTTTTGTTGTTGTTTGTTTGTTTTATGTAGATGCAAAATCTAAATGTGATTAAAAATGTCATTTACTGTATGTAAAGTTGCTGTTTTGTATTGATCTTGCTCATTTATTTTTATTACATGGAGAAAACGATTGCTGAGATTAGGCCTTTAAAAATGAAACAGAATATGATAATGTCAGAATCAAACTAGGTTGATTTGTAGCAGAATAAGTACAAAAATGTAAACTTATTTAAAAATCCCACCCTTAAGAGATTGTCTTAAAACAAGACATACTATGCCCAAATGCCACATGTCACACTTTTTATAAGGTATATATATATATATATATATATATATAGATATATATATATATATATATATATATATATATATATAT
>CAEFZX010008698.1:0-16339 GCA_903066825.1 Alfaro cultratus
TCTATTTTTTTTTTTTTTTACTATATATATATATATATATATATATATATAGATATATATATATATATATATATATATACATACACTTATTTTAACAATTTTAAGTTGTTTTAGGATTAATATTCTGCTTAGAGTGCATATATTTAAATTGTCAAATCTTGTTTAAAAGATTCAAAATGGCTGGGCAAAGATTTGCTCTACTATTTGTGGCTGTTTTGAGTAACATGAAGGGTCACCTTGGCCCAAAACAATAACGGATCTCTTATTTCAGCAGGTACCACGTCTCTTTACCTATTTATCTACGTTTCTGACAGAGGTGAAACAGTTTGAGAATAAAAGTCTGCTAAACTTTCTAAGTTGTCTTAAAGTACTTCACAGGAGAAACAATAAAGTTAAATCAAGGAGAATTTTGCACAACAGGTTAGTGTAAAAAATTATAAAATGGATAAAAACATGTGACAAGTGTATAATCTTGACAGCAGTTCAACATGTTAATAAATTAAGGCAGACAGCAGGGTAAGGGTGTGCTGGTTCTGTTCCTGATGGTTTGGTACGTTCGTGGCGCTCTGTTCCTGTTTGGTATGCGGTCTGCTCAGCCCAACAAAGCCCTGTTGTGAATAAGAAACAATAGGAACAAGAGCCCATTTTAGCAGCTTGCCGTCCTATCAGTGGCTATTCTTCTCCAGCTGCTATGAAAGTAGACTCATACTTCAAAAACCTCAAGCTTTTCAACTAAGTTTTACATTTTGTGTAAGCCTGCTGATGTTCCTCCTTGTTCTTCTTCTCCAGGCGGTGGAAGTTTTCATGTCCAACCCACAGCTGGCTCCAGGGATGAACCCGACACTTCCATGAACTCCTTCGGTTTCGCAGTTCGAGGCCACCCCCTGGCCTTGGCGTCCAGGACACAGGCCACTGCCTCCGACCTGCGCTTCCATCCCAGATGGAGAGCAATAATCGTGACCGCCCTGCTGGCCTTAGTGCTCATGCTGTACCTGCACCGGACCGTAGGGAACACAAACGCACCAACCAGAGGTAGTTTTCAAACTCGCAGAGAGGAGGATGTGAGATCACAAAGACTCTCTTGGTGTCTAAAGAGGAAAAAACCCTACAATGACACATACCCGTTGAGTCCACCAGAGAGGACACCGCATGGCATTCGCTACCGTATAGGAGTGATTGCCGACCTGGACACGGCGTCCCAAAGCTCCAAGGGTCAGACGTGGTTTAGCTACATGAAAAGAGGCTATGTGACCGTTTCAGAGAGCGCGGACAGACTGGAGGTGGAGTGGGATGCGGACACACTCATCTTGGAGAGCAGTCTGGCTGAGAAAGGACGAGGTACGTGACTAAAATCCTGCTTCTACATATGAATGTGCATGTTCATATCAATATGTGGTGCAATGCCGTGCCTGCAGGTATGGAGCTGTCGGAGCTGGTGGCCTTCAACGGTCACCTTTACAGTGTGGATGACCGCACAGGTGTGGTGTACAGGATTGAGGGGAGCAGAGCCATTCCCTGGGTGATACTTCCTGATGGCGATGGCTCCGTGTCTAAAGGTCAGTGCCAAGGCTGAGAAACACCAAAGATTGACGACAATTCCTTTTACGAAAAACAAAAACTGAATGTTTAGTCGAGAACTTTGGTACCTTCCTACTGTATTCATACCTCCTGAACTTTTTATGGACCATTGTACACATGAAAATGCCTCAATCTAAACCGTTACACTGTTTAGGTTTGTTGTCTTGTTGGAAGGCAAACCTCTGAACTACTCTCAAGTCTTTTAGATCTTTTTTTTTTTTTTTTTACTCCTCCAGGGGGTCTTTTGTGGGCTCTAGTGTCCCTTATATGACAGTAGGCTGACAGGAAGGGGGAAGTAGAAGGGGGAAGACATGCAGCAAATATCGTCGGGTCCGGGAGTCAAACCCGCGACGGGCGCATTGAGGACTCAAAGCCTCCAAACATGGGTCGCGCTACCCCCTACGCCACCACGGCACGCCCGTCTTTTAGATCTTCTAACAGATTTTCTTTCCAGGATTGTCATGTATTTAGCTCCATCCTTCTTCCCTTTAACTCTGAACTCTGCCTGATCTCTGTCAAAGAAAAGCACCCTCACATTATTATGTGTTATTTTTTTTGTTTGAAAATGATTGTATGTAAGTCAGGAACATTTGATTAGGGTCAGCCAGATGTTGGTGGTCAAAAGAGTTGTCTGTGATCGCTGTGCTGTTGTGACTCAGGTTTGGTAATGTTGGATATTAAGACTGCCTGTGGAACAGCAAATACAGTCAGTGGTGAGGAATAAATGTTTAAGCTTACAAGACAAACACTGCTGATGTTATTGGACTTTCATAAGTTTTCATTCATAACAGTGGCATCGGGTCAACTCCCCCTGTTGCCCACCTCAGTAGCTTCAAGCTCCCACACAGGGTGATGTATTAGTTTCTGTACACAAATAGCCATTTGGATGTTTTATTTAGAGGTACCAGAGTACAAGAAGCTGACTACAAATCCACAAAACATCACAGATTATTGTCTATTGAAAACTTGAAAAATCGAGAATCGTCTTCCTCGCTTTTGACTTTGGTTTTTTAGTTTGGGTTGGTCTGTCACACAAAGCCCCAAAGCAGTATATTCAAGTCTGTTCTTGAAGCAATAAGTTGAAGACCGAGGAGTACTTTTCCAAGGAATTGTTTGTGATTATAGTTAATGCTTTCATTTTCTGTGCAGGATTCAAGGCGGAGTGGCTGGCAGTGAAGGATGAGCACCTGTACGTTGGTGGTCTGGGGAAAGAGTGGACAACGACGTCCGGGGAATTCGTCAACAACAACCCCGAGTGGGTGAAAGTGATCGACTATAAAGGCGGCGTGGAGCATGAAAACTGGATGCCTTATTACGCCACCCTGCGGAGAGCTGCAGGGATCAAACCACCAGGTGCATGTCTGCCGTCGATACCATCCGATGGTTGCGTGAAAAGACTAAAAAGTGTGGGACCTAAACCTGAGCCTTGTGGAGCACCAGTTTAAATCATACTGCTTTGATAAAGTATTACCTACATTTACAAACAGAAATTCTTGTCAGGATACATGTTTTTTCTTGAATTCATGTATTTTCTGTTTTACTTTAATACGGCTGGTTGAAATAAATAGGTCATTTCCTCCTCGTCGAGCTTGGTAACAATGGTCCATTCATTGGATTTAGGTGTGCCGCAGCAGGAAAACATTTGAAGCATGCTGGCCAGGGAGTCACCAGGATCAAAGCTGTAAAACATTAGGAACAACTTTCTGATCAAAGCTGCTAGACCACCAGCCAATTTCTGTGTAAATTAAACATTTTATTCAAAATGTTTATTGTAGGATGTATAAAGTGTTTTTTTTGGATGCTTCCATTGACTTTATCTGAAAAAATGTATTCATAGAATAAGGATTTGTCCCGCTGTATTCAACATAATGACTGAAATGTTGCTGTCTTAAGTTTCTGAATCAAGTTAATTCAGTTTTGTGACCGGAAACAATCGTCCCACTCAACATATAACAAAGGACATACGGGAACGTTGGTCAGCAGGGTAAAGTGTAAATGAAATCCTCTTGTTCTTGGCAGGTTACCTCATCCATGAATCGGCAGCTTGGAGCGAGCGCCTCCAGCGGTGGTTCTTCCTACCTCGCCGTGCCAGCCACGAGCACTACGAGGAGGCGGCCGACGAGCGTCGAGCCACCAACCTCCTCCTGTCCTGCCCCGCAGACTTCAGACATGTGACCACGCAGCGCGTCGGACCTTTTAACCCCACCCACGGCTTCTCCTCGTTCAAATTCGTTCCAGACACCGACGACCAGGTCGTCCTGGCTCTGAAGTCTGAGGAGGACGCAGGCAGGATCGCCACATACATCATTGCTTTTACACTGGATGGACGGCTGCTGATGCCTGAGACCAAGATGGGAGATGTGAAGTATGAAGGGCTGGAGTTCATTTGAAATGTGGCAGGGTGAAAGTTTCATATCACATTATCCTAGAGAGCATCAGGATAGCAAGGGTAAAACATTTTCTGAAAGCACAGGTGAAAGGTCAACAGAACAACTGTGAAAAATGTCTCCCGTCATCAAACACTAGAGTCAAACCTACATCGCCTCAGCACTGCTAGATGTTTTGTTTTGTTTTTTTATTTTGAGAAGAGACCCGATTGGAGTTGAATCTATAATAAAAGGGAAGAAAGTAAAGTGCTTTTAAAACAATAATTAGGATTTACACCAAACATTAAAGCAAAAATATGAAATTGTTTTTTGGAGATATATATGTATATATATTTATATAAACAGGTAACAGTTGGTGACATGGCCAGTTTCCTAGTGTTATTTAAATCATGGGAAATGGTTTGCTAGTAAGGCAAAATGTGTTTTTTCCCTTTTCATAAAGTGCTAAATATTTTTCCTATGATGACATTCTTCATTACTGATCATGACAAGCACAACAGTCCTCTTCACTGTGGAGGATTTAATGTTTAAGAAAATTTTTATTTATTACCATGGGCGTTTCTGCTTCACATCAGTGCACATTTAAAGACGGCTGTCGGTGTTTCTTCATTTGGCTTGTTTTATAATATCTTTAGCTTTCATCATCAAACTGGATTTATACCAAGGGTTTTCCAAGTCTAAATACTTAACTTAAATACTCTACTTAAAAAAATAAACTCCATGAGCGGAGATTTGTTCTTTTGAAAGGTTTGATATTTACCAGAGTCATGACTCTCTCCACACAAAGTAAGGCTTAGTGTTATCATTCCATTGTCAGTCACAAATATATCGTTTCGTTACTTTTTATGGCCATGTGTAGTTCTTATCAGAAGTTTACATACACTTATCTTGGACAGAAATATCATAAAATTGTGGCATTTAATGCTGGATGTGAACCTTAGTTCATTCAAATTGTTTGATTTCTTTGCACAGATTATAGACTTGATTGGGTCGAGGTTAGAACCATTCCAGAAGCTCAATATTGTCTCCTTTCACTCTAAATCCTGTTCTGATGTTTGCATAGATTCATTTCCTGTTGGAACCCAACTGTGTCCAAGTTTCAACCATTTAGTTGTAGATTTGAGGTCAAGATAAAGAATTAAGTGGCAGTTTTCTGTTGTTGTGTGCAATGCAACAAAATGGCCACACAGCATGCTGCTGCCACCACCATACTTGACTGTTGCTATGGTGTTCTATGGTTTGCACAAAACCTAATCCAGAACCTGTTTGAGCCTGTAGGCTCCTGTGTGGATTTAAAGTAATTTCAGATGTGCACACCCATTTTTTTTTATTATTTCAAATATGTTTGTATAATCGTTCCACACTGAACAAACAGCTCAACTAAATAATTTGTTGGCACAGCATTCCTAATTAGAATGACTATACAAGCTTACATTCCATTTTCAGTGTTTGATGTGTATAAATTTGCCTTTAAATCACACATTATGAGCGTATTACATTTGTTTTACTCAAAGTATCTACAGCAGTGTAGCTTTTTTTTAAAAACAGGCGTTTCATATTCAGACGCAGTAAAAGCAAATCTCTGTGCAGCGTCTCTCAGCTGATCACTCAGGGTTCAACAAATGGAGAAAAAAAGTAAGTGTCCTTAATCTTAAATCCAGTCCTGTTTGTGTTTTACTGCTGAGAAACACTGAACTTTGTCATGTTGTTTAGTGATCCCTTCATGTGTAGAGCAGACATTTTGGCACCATGAAGCACAGTTACTTAATGAGGCTGGAGGTTTGTTGTTGCTGATCTTTGTACATTTTTATTTCCTTGTCCAAAGTTAAACTTTTTTATGCTTCTAAAGCGAGAGAACAAATTTAAAAAAGCCATTTAATCAAAGATTAATTCTTAATATATTCCCATTGTATTGTCTAAATGACAAATAAAATGCATTCTTTGTTTAATTGTTTTGGTGTGTGTGTGAATGTGTCGCAGTGATAAATGTCCCTCTAAACTTAGAAACACTAACTATTCACTGTGGATGTTTCCAATTTATTGAAAAAATATCCTTACAGAGATAACGTTGACAAAATGTTAAAGACAAGGCGAAAGACTTGACTCAAACTGATGAGCATCGTTTACCAACATCCTAAACGCTTTCGGGTTACTGGAACTTTGTTGCCATGACAACGGCATCCTGAGGCAGACTCTTGTCCACGGGAACGTGCTTGAAGGAGCCGAGTTTAGAGTAAAAGTCGAGCATCCTCCGGTCGCTCTGCCTCAGCTCGCAGAAAACTCCTCTGGAGCCTGAGGGTTAAACAGAGAGTCAATAAGAGTCTGATCAAATACGCCGAGGGTAAATTTAAAAAAACACTTTCAATTCAGGAGTACACATTCAGGCAGGTCTAGTTTTAAAAGTAAGGTGAAAATCAGAGGCAGTAGCAGAACTACAACATGCTTTTACTTAAGTAAAATTAAAAAGCAGCCATCCAAGAAATTACTCAAGTAAGAGTAAAGAAGTATTTGGTAAAAAAAAAAAAAAAAAGTACTCAAGTACTGAGTAACTGATCAAAACATCAATAATTTAAGATAAAAAAAAATGACCTAAAATGAACCAAAATATAATGTTATGTGAAAATCCTAGTTGTAAGGACCAAAATGAAAATAAAAAAAAAAACTACAAAAAACAAAAACATTTTTCCAAAAAGATTTTACTCAATATAAAACTTTAACAAAAACTGCAGGTGTATATCTGGTGAGTTTTAAAGTTAAAACAAGCTAATTCTTCATTCAGTGAAATTACCCACAGTGGGAAGGATAAGTGTAGTGGTACTTCACACTAAAATGACTCAAGTAAAGAGTACAGAGTAATAATACTCCTACAGGTAAATTTTTTCCAGAAAGAACGCAACTATTTACTACCCAACTCTGATCATGACTGATGTAAAGTAAAGCTGCAGGAACGGAGCTGGGCAGGTTCTCCTTGGGGCAAAACCTTTAGACCCAAAAAGATTGAGTTTTACTAATCAGCACTGAGAGCTTTGAGTCAGGGCGACTTACCGCTGCTCCTGATGGAGGACAGCAGCTGAGTGACCATACGCCTGGCCGGGGATGGATCAGTGACCCGAGGCAGAACTTGGACCACAACCAGGGAGGGGTAATCCTTTAACAAGGTGTCACTTCCTGGCCTCTGGAACCGCAACGCAACATTCGGTCAAGTCACACTTTGTTTATTTCCACCAACTGTTGTAGAAACTAAAACTGGGATCTTAAGTTTTGACCACCTGCTCTGTGCCTGCAGCTTGTTTTGCATCGGTGAGTGCCAGCGCATATCCACAGACCCCGATGTCATCCTCCACAACAAGAGCGCACGATGGAGAGGGGGCGACGTCCCCCGAGGACAGGCTGCGGACAGCCAGCGGAGCACGTTAAGACACGACTCACAGGACAAGAGGAAATATTTACAGCACAAACACTCATCACTGATGGCTAGCTGGCAGCTCCCAGCTGCTTTGTTCTTGTTTTTTTGTGGATATTTTAGGATTTCAAACCTGGGGATAAATAACTATCAAGATATTAGCCTGAAATTAAAACTTAAAAAAGAAAAAATAACAATAGAACTGGGTAAAATGAAGAATGGAAGTATCCGAAGTACAGAGAAAAGGAGTGTTATTAATTCATCTATTATCTTCTCAAACATGAGCACTTCTTCAAAAAAGGAAGAGAAATTATTCTGTCCCAAATTCAGATTTTTCAAAGTAAAGCTAGTACAGATTTAGGAAAACAAAGTTTAAAACTCCCATAAAAAAAAATATCTGGGTTGGCTATTTTGTTCCTAGTTTTTTGGAATGATTAAATCTTAAACTGAACTATATTTTATAATATGTAGCCACTATTTTGGTTCTATTTCCCCAGAAACAAAAACAACAAATATTTTGGGGGGCTTTTTCTTACTGGTCACTGATGAGTTTAGGGCTTTGTTCCTCTCTTCTCTGCATCTCCTTAAAAATCTTCTGCACCTTAGCCTAACGGAACAGTTTTCATGTTAGGTCATATTTTAAATACAACCCAAACGGTGCCTCAGTGATGGACCTCACCTTGTCGTCGCTGCAGTAAGAACGTATGCAGTAAACTGCAGTCGTGGGAGGGTGTTTAAACAGATCCCTGTTGCCATGTCCTGGAAGCATCCTCTGCAAATTCAAACGCTAACATTTTAACTTTGACTTTCTCCAACTTCAGTTTCCTCATTTCCTGCAGGCATTGAGTCATTACCGAATATTATTTTGGAAGAAGTCACTACCCTGGTTTGGTTACCTGGAACTCTCCGGAGAGGCCTCCTCTGAAGCCCCACGGCTCCGGATCGTCGGTCAGTATCTGAGCGGACGGTTGATCCTGACCTCCTGTGGAAATAAACACACGATATAAACAACACGCTTCTCTTTAATAAACAGCAACTCGCCAGCTAATGTACGGTTTTTTATAATTTGGTTAATTTTGATAACAGTGACTCGCAGTTAAAGGAAATAAAGCAGCTTTCTCAAAACAGGTTTTATGTTATAGCCCACATTTATTATGGGGAAGACACTGAACTTGAAGAGTGAGCCATAAACAGTCATTACTAAAAAAAAAAAAAAAAAAGGCTGCCATTTCACAGTTTGGTGAAAGGAAAACATTTGGTAGCAAACTATTTTCTTGATGAAAAAAATTTTTGCATTTTATCTGGACTTGAAGCTCCAGAGAAAGAGCTTGAAGTTCAGTGTGACGTTTCCACAGATGGGGATGATTTTAGGTGCCATGTCATCAGCTGGTGTTGGTCCACTTTGTTTTATGAAATCCATTTCTGCTCAAATGGACTTCATTTGAGCAGAAATGAAGTCTGCTCAAATGAGATGCTGATTTCATTTTCCAGCAGCACTTGGTACCTCTCCAAACTCCCCTGACCTTTAACCCCACAGATAACCTGTGGGTTGTTGTCAAGGGAACTGCAGGGCTGTGACCACTTGGCACAGCAATAACAGGTTGAAAAACAAATCCTGCTCTTGAAAAACATTACCAGTTTTAATATGGCTTTTTGGGACACTAATCACAAAGAATTGTGTTTTGTATCACTAAATTGTACCCAATACCTGCATTTAATCATATTTTAAAATTTATTGACACTCTTATTGAACAAACAGAGGATAAAATAGTAAAGCTAACAATCCTGACAATATGGACAGTTTTGGGCGGTTTTAAGCATAATTGGATAAATCTAAATTCTTATTGTGATTCACCACAATAAGTGATAAACGATACGATAAATGCCCAGCACAATAGCCTTAAACAATATAAACATTTTTAGAGAGACAAAATTTTGTATTTTTAATCAACACAAATAAAAACTTGAAATGTAATAAAAAAATATACAAGTGAGGTTTTTAAAAAATATTAATAAAATAAATTTCTAATGACGTAAAACTTTTACAAATTTAGATCATTCTCATTATGCATCCTGCCTGCTAATTGTCCTTCTAGCAGAAAAAGCTTTCCCACCGAGAGTCTTGACGTAGGCTCGAGCCAGTCCGACGCCGCTCTTGATGTCGCAGATGTAGTTGTAGAGGTCGTACAAAACGCTGCGGTTCGGGGCGTTGGACAGACGGTTGAACATCTGCACCACTGCGTCGCACATGCTGTCAAACTTTCCTGCCCGGCCGCACCACTGAAATCAAAAAGAAATATTTCATGAAGAGAACTAGGGTGCTTCAGGAAGCGTTTAAAAAAACCCTACCCTACCTCTTCCGTCTGCGCTGCGGCAGCCTCACGGTGGGTTTTGAGCCAGTCCAGCTCCTCCAGCATGCTCCTGGCCGTGGCCCCGTGCTCGTACGGCAGGTAGAAGAGGTCCGACAGCAGGTTCAGGTCGTCCAGAGTCAGCGGCTCGGCTGTGTACAGCGGGTTGTCTCCTGGTCCAGGAACGTAGAGGCTCTCAGCCACGTCCGTCTGCATGGGCTCCTCGTCCGGCGACACTTTTCTGAGGCAAGCCGACCGACAAGCACCTGCAGGCATGAGTCGATTGGATTCCTGTCTCGTTGGTTTTCCTGAATTTTGAGTTAATGGAGGTAAACTCTGGCTGTACTCTACCTCCCGGCTGATCTGTGCTCATGAACTCCTGCAGCCAGTCTGAGAGGGCCAGAGTCAGGGCTTCCTGAGGCCTGTAGCCTGGAGGCAGAAACAGAGAAGGTCGTTCTCAGGGTCAAACTACACTCTGTCATTTAACTGACACACAGATGTACCTCATTCAAATGATGATTAGAAATCAATCCAGACTTTTGTGGGGGGTTTTCTACATTTATAACTTTCTTAAAAAGTTATGGATTTTGTAACCAGTCTGACTGTCTCAATCTTAAAAGTGTCACTCTGGGCACAGTTAACTCTACTTCCTCTTTTGTCTTCTGTAACCTAGGGAACTGCCAGGCTAGCAGTTTTAAAGTTAGACATTTAGCCCAGACAGTGAGACTCGCTCTGTTTCTGTACTATTTATGGGCTGTAGGAGAATCTAATGAAAGCACGAGGCTTGCTTCTCAAAAACACGAAACAAAAAAAAAACAACCACATTTTATGAATACTTTAGTATCCAAAGCTTCAAACATTTTGGGATTTTCCAATCTTCCTTAAAAAAAAAGGTCGTTCAGTCATACCTGAAGACTCATCTCTGGTTTAGTATTTGGACACTACAATGTATAAAATGTTTTTGTTTTTTTTAAATATAATTTTACTACTCCTTAGTGGTTTTAATAAAGAAAATAATGATTTTTGAAGGTACCATAAACCAGGAGTATCCAGTTTACCTTTAGATGTAACCCGGTTCTCCTACATCTCACCCAAATACAAGACAAAAAGCAGAACTCACCTGTTTTCACATCACTTCCTCCTCCAGTAGCTGAAGATCTACACCATGTTGCCAAAGTGTGGATGGCCACAAAGTTTAGATAAAACTCACAGTTGGGGTTTGTGAGCACGCCTCTCAGTTTAGGAATCAGCTCAGTGGGTCGATCCTTCATAAAGATGGAGAAAAGCTGATCATTAAAGAGCTCATACAGGCAGCAGAGCTGATTCTGCTGATAAATACCTTATACGGTCCCAGGAAGAACCGTTGAGGATCATAGTCATTGGCATGAATATTGTCCCAGATGACCGGTGCCCTCTTCAGGACCGCCGTCACCTCCTCTATGGATTCAACTGAGATTTTGTTGGACACCACTTTCGGACCTGAGAAACAGCAGCAAAGAAACTGAATAGATGGACCCGATCTCTGATTAATAAACATGAAAACGTAAAAATAAACTGACTATAGCCTCACCAGTCCATAGTATGTCAATCCCAGGCAGGAGCTTTTCCCCAACGGTCTGGAGATATGAGGACTGAGGCACATTGGGGTTGCAGAAAGCAGCGCAGTAGTCTGGAGACCCAAAACAAGTCAGAAGCAGGGGATAAAAACATCACATTTAAGCATTATTTGCAGTTTTAGAGGAACCTGACCTGTTGGGCAGAAGAGGAAGGTCTTGGCGTCTCTCAAGTGCTGGTACACCTCGTTGGTGATGGCCACCTGGGCGTGGGCGAAGGAGCTGAAGCCCTGCTTGTCCGCTGGACACATCTCAGTCTCAATGTCGTCAAAGAGCAAAGAGAAGGACCTGCAGCCGAACTCCTTCACCTGAAACACAACAGCTGTTTAAACACGCAGCAGGATGAGCTCACTAAATCTGAACGACTTTGGCTGCTTGTTGCTATCATAAAAAAATACTGTGAATTTACTGACTGCACTTGTTTACAGTTTGTTGAAAAAAAAACAAAACTTGTTTCTGCCTTCAAGCAGACGGTTACATAAAGACATTTTTAATCTGCTGGTTGAATCAGGGCAGGAAGAGATTTGAGTCTCCAAGGGGTAAGAACACCGCCTTCTAAAAGTATTCACACCCTTCATTGGTAGTTTTCTATTCCACTGTCTAATTCAGTACTTTGTAGTACTTTGGCTCCAGTTAGAAAGTCTTTTTGAGGTTGGTCTTTATAAACTTTACACATCTAGAGACTGACGTTTTTGCTCATTTCTCCATTACAAATACGTTGGGTTGTGCAGACTGTCTGCAACCACCGTTTTTTTATTCTCTAGAAGTTAATCTGTACTTTGACTAGGCCATTCTAACACAAATATGCTTCAATCTGAACTAGTTCAGTTCTCTGCCTTTAGGGTCGTCGTCCTGCTGGAGGCGAAGCTAAAAACTCCAACAGGTTTTCTTCCATGACTGACTTGTTTTCAGCTCCACCCTCCATGTTGCAATATGAGAAAAACTTTGAGCTGGGAGGAAGTTTAGGCACTGTAACTCAAAAGGAATAACAGCTAAAAGTTTTATACGCACTCGTAAAATAAATCCTCTGGGAACCATAAAGCTAGATACAGTCAGTGGTTTCATCTAGCCTGCTCCACCCTGCGCCTCGGCTGCCAAAGTCCTACCTGATCCAGCTTCCTCTTCAGTGCTGCGACCTCCCTGGGGTTGGAGAAGGTGATGTCCAGACCAGGAGAAATCGCGTAGATGAACTCAACCTGATTCTTTTCGGCTGCTGAAATCAGGGCCACCAGTTGCTCTAGGAGAAAGGGAAAAGATGGAGGCAGGTTCCCTGATTTGTCTTGACAGTTTCCAACACAGATTAGCTTTAACACACTTCCTGATAATGTCCAAAGATGAGATCAGGCAACAAGAGGCATTTTTGTAAGGATAACGAGGCAGTAAAACCTGAAGGATTATCCTGAGATTAGACAATAGATTCAGAGGGTTAAACATCAAACTTTAGTCTGAGACATCCCTGATAACAAGCAGAGATGCACCAAGCTTAGCGTTTAAACATCGTCTCCACAGAGATAAAGAGGACTGAGAGTGGGACTTTGAATTAGGCCTGTAGCTGAGTCTTGAAGACGGCTGCTTTCTGTGTCTGGTAAATTATTTCTGTGTTGATGTGGCCACACATTTAGCATCACTATCCTGCTGAAAGATCAAGTTGGTGCTCCATTTACAGCCAACTGTCAAAGGCTAGCAGGTTTTCAAGTAAAAGAGAAACAGGCCCACAGCATCACAGATCCTCTGTTGTACATTAAACTGGGCATGAGGTGTTTTTCACAACCTTATTCTCGAAGCTGAGCTGTTAGGCAGCAGCCCACCTGAAGTATTCATTGTGAGAAAGTTTAATCTTATCTTCTTGGCGTAAAGATTTAAAACATTAAATATAAAAAATATGGATTTATAATTTAGAACTTCTTGATATAAAAACCTGCAATAAAGATGCTAAGTGTAGCATGAGTGAAAAGTTTATAGAAAAACCAAAAAAATTGTCAAGATGGGATTTTTCATTATTGTCAATTATTCTACTGCAATAACAGCTTTGTTTAGGGTTTTTCACACACTTTTACCAGTTTCTCTAAATTGCCCTTAGTTATGAGGGCGTGTATCTGTGACGTACTGGTGACCTGTCCAGGGTTTACCCCGCCACACCCATTCACCCGGTACAGGCATCGGATGAATGCATGAAACTGACCTGCCTCCTCAGGAGAGTATAATTCTCTCCAATACATGCGGTGTTTGTAATCATCCTTGGGAGCGTACAGGTAGGTGTTCAGGCCCCACTTGTGCTCCCTGAGGAAAACAAACATGATTAAATTATAGATTGCTCTTCAGATATGATGAGGTATGCATGGCTGCCTCAGTGACACAACATCATTATATCTAGCATTAAATGCAGTTTTAAATTTCACTATCTGGTAGAAAAATGCATCATTATTGCTCAGCTGGGTCAGACATTGGAAAATGACTTATAGGGCCACAATATTTAAGGAGACAACAAAGATGAGGTTTTTTTTTTATTTATTTAATTTGAACATCATAAAACTATAGACAATTTCTTTGGAAACAACATAAAGTTATTGGCTGGACTTCATATCTGCCAATGTATATTACTAGCTTTTAATGTACTGTAATTTAATTAGGAAAATACATTTTCCTTAGTGTATCGGGGACCTAACAGCTCCAGCTCAGGGCCCACATCATTGTAAATCCGGCCCTGTACCTCAGTATGAAAACTCTGCCTCCCAGCAGCAGTTTCTGTTTCACTACTCACCTTTTAAAGAGCTCCGTTCTCTGCTCCATAGTCCATGGCCGCCCATAAAACCCTGCATCCAGCAAATTTAAGCTTTAATTCACATCATTGCCACAAACAATAAATAACAGCCTACTATAAATAACCAGCAGATGTACCAGGAGGTACATCTGTGTTGATTTATTCGTCCTATTAATCCACGAGAGGAGCCTAATATGTACCAGGGTTGATTCATTATCTCACCTTCCACCACCCCACTGATGAAGGGTCTCTCGTCCCTGCCAGGTGTGGACATGTCCTCGGTGTAACGCACAGCCTTCTCGTCTCCTGCTCAGATGGAGCTCGACGGAAATGGCCTGGCTGTGCGCCCTAACCTTTGCTTCCTTCCATGGTTTATGACACCGTCTTATCGCAGCAGGAGTAAACAGACCTGCTTCACCCAGCTGTGCAACTTCACACTCTAAAGTCTAAACCCGTAAACATCCGGTCTGAACGAGAAACTTTCCTCCGCTCTACCTGCCAACAGGTGCGCGTCTTCAACACAGAAGGTGCGTTCTTCTTCTTCTTCTTCTTTTTCTGTAGCGTTTTCTGGCAGTTTACAAACTTTGTGCATTACCGCCATCAACTGGACGGAGATGTAATTCAGAAATTTATTTTTCTTATATATCTTCAAATCTTAATATAACTAAATTATATACATACTTATACACACACACACTAAATCCTCTCAGCTAATTTTGTATCTTTTAAATATTTAATAAGTGCTTGAATTATAACATGTGCTTGATGCTTCCCTAATAAATTATCCATATTTACTGAACTCTCCATTACCCTTTCCAATTCTTTCCTCTCTTTCATATATTTTCTACAATAAATCAATAAATGTTCTACTCCTTCTATTTCCCTGCAATAAGAACAATCACCTGATGGATGTTTCCCTATTGTTTTTAAACCACTATTTAAACTAGTATGCCCAATCCTCAACCTGTTAATCCATATTTCCTCTCTCCTATTCATTATACTATTATTTCTCATGATTACCTCCTTCTGTATTTTATGTAAATTCCTTCCTTTCTTCTAAAGGTGTGCTCCATCACAGTCAGCCGCCAGGTGAGCCGGCCATTAGTGATGACGAAACGAGAGTGGGAGGAGTTTCAGTTGAGACTAGACAGAGCTATAATTTAATGCTTTAGGAGAGGTCGAGCTTTTATGCATCTTTTAGATAGTGGAACCATAATAACAGTTTTAAAGGTTAATATGTTCCCATTGTCCAGTTTTCTGTCTCCATCCCTGGAAAAAAATTAAATCAAAATCTACATTCCTACATCTGACTTCTGAGGTGAATGAAAGGGAGTCAAGAAGAGATGTTTCATGGGAGAAATAAAGACCGTAGGAAGAGGATGAATCAAAAAATTTTAAATAAATACCCAGAATAGAAACAATAAAACATATTTATTTTGATATAGAAAACTTTAAACATGTAGCTTTGTGTGTTGGAATGTAACAAACATGCAATAAAACAGATTCAGTGCTATAGCGCTACATAATGATGCTGTTCAACATTCCACCTGAAAAACTGTACAATCAGTGCTGTACTGTCATGTACAAATCAATAAATGCAAATGTGTTCAGCTTATTCATTCAAACCTGAAAACACCCAAAACAAAAGTAAGAAAATAAAAAAGACTTTGCTACATAATTGTGAGATTGATGCTCTCGGCTCCAGAAAGTCTCTCTGGATGATCTTCATCCTGGTGCTCCACTCGGCTCTGCTACCTCTTCAGTCCTCTCTGGGCCTGTTTCAGCAGCGAGTCGAAGTCCAGGTCTTCAAACCTACTCCTGGGGGGCGGTGGCTCTGCCTCTCTGTTAGCGTCTGAACAATAAGGTCAATTTAGGTTAAATTCATTTAAAATTGCTATTTGAGCCAAAAAATACAAAAGATGTTTGTTTTTCCTTATAAGCGGAAGTATGTAACTTAAAATATATATATATTATATACGTCCTTCTGTATATATATTCAAGTATTGAAACTGTCACCATGATGTGAAGCAGTCAGAACCAGGCGGAGTGTCTTAGTGATGTCAATCATGCTTGAGCATGTGCTGCTCACTAGTGATGGGTAAATGAGGCGTCATGTATCGTTTCGACCCATAGCAAAACTGTATTGATACTGTGTCGATACTGTGTCACTGAATACTGACACCTGCTGGACATTAAAAATCCCTACAGGCAACGTAGTTGACAGACTGATTTGATGACCTAGTCCAGTG
>CAEFZX010008699.1:0-68607 GCA_903066825.1 Alfaro cultratus
ACCCTCCAATCCTACAACAAACAACAATAACACAACACCCTCCAATCCTACAACAACAAGCAACAATAACACAACACACTCCAATCCTACAACAACAAGCAACAATAACATTATGTTCTACAATACTACAACAACCAGCAACAACACACCCTCCAATCCTACAACCAGCAACAATAACACAATGTCCTATAATCCTACAACAAGCAACAATAACACAACACCCTCCAATCCTACAACAACAAGCAACAACAACACAACAACCTCCAATCCTACAACAAACAACAATCACACAACACCCTCCAATCCTACAACAACAAGCAACAATAACACAACACCCTCCAATCCTACAACAACAAGCAACAATAACACAACACCCTCCAATCCTACAACAACAACCAACAATAAAACAACACCCTCCAATCCTACAACAACCAGCAACAATAAAACAACACCCTCCAATCCTACAACAAGCAGCAACAATAACACACCCTCCAATACTACAACCATCAACAATAACACACCCTCCAATCCTACAACAACAAGCAACAATAACACAACGTTCTACAATCCTACCACAAGCAGCAATAACACAATGTCCTACAATGCTACAACAACAAGCAACAATAAGACAACACCCTCCAATCCTACAACAAGCAGCAATAACACAACACCATCCAATCCTAGAACAACAAGCAACAATAACACAACACCCTCCAATCCTACAACAAACAACAATAACACAACACCATCCAATCCTAGAACAACAAGCAACAATAACACAACACCCTCCAATCCTACAACAACAAGCAGCAATAACACAATGTCCTATAATCCTACAACAAGCAACAATAACACAACACCCTCCAATCCTACAACAAACAACTATCACACAACACCCTCTAATCCTACAACAACCAGCAGCAATAACACATCGTTCTACAATCCTACAACAACCAACAATAAAACATCACCCTTCAATACTACAACAACCAGCAACAATAACACAACACCCTCCAATCCTACAACAACCAGCAACAATAACATTATGCTCTACAATACTACAACCAGCAACAATAAAACAACACCGTCCAATCCTACAAGCAACAATAACACACCCTCCAATCCTACAACAAGCAGCAATAACACAATGTCCTACAATGCTACAACAACAAGCAACAATAACACAACACCCCCCAATCCTACAACAACAATCAACAATAACACAATGTCCTACAATGCTACAACACTCATTGACAATAAAACAACTGTCTACAATGCCACAACACCAAGCAACAATCACACAGCACTCTATATTGCTACTACAGCCAGTTACTTAATGGAACACAATACAACAACTAGCAACATTCATACAACAGGCCAAACATCCAGCAGGAGTTACTTACCAGAAAGCAATGCTACAACACCCAGCAGTACCTATGTAACGGAGCACCAAGTTACAACCAGAAACAATCATACGACAGCCTACAAAGCTACTCAACCTAGCATCAATTTGACAACCCTACACAAACCAAACACGTCAAGCAACAATTACACAACAAATCCGAACATAGCAACCATCGGCAGCAATTTTACAAATATGTATAATACTACACTAAGTCATGATTTCACAACTGCATCAACCAATAATAACACAACTAGCAAAGCTGTAGCAGTACACAACACAACTAAACATGACTCCACCACTTTGTACACTACAACTAAGTCTTCCATCAATTACACAACAGCAACCGCACCTCCTCATAAGGCAACGACTTTCTTCAACATGACTATTGCACCAGTTGTAGAACCACAACAAAACACAACCTCTGGCAAAAGCACAACAGTTGTAGCAGCTACGACAAAAGTTACTACACATCCACACTTTATTACAGAAAGTAGGACTTCAGTTCCCGACAACACAAAACCAACAGGAGCTTCTTTTATTAACCGGACGGAAAACCAGACCACAGTCAGTGTGACTCACTTGACAACTGTACACAAAAATGACAGCAGCTCCACTGCAGTTGTCAGCACTATTCAAGAGAATAAACCATTAAGTTATAACTTAACGACTCCTGTCATTGGTGCCACGGCATCTACAATTACGACCACTCAGAATCCAACAAATAAAAACACAACTACAACTAAAGCGTCTTCATCTGCTATGAAAACAACTCTACCGACCGCCGAAACTACAACAACCACAGTGGCCAGTGAGTAAAGATTATATCTTCTAATTTTTAGTCAGAGCTTCGTAGAATAAAAAGAAAACCATCAAGGTTTCTAACATATTGGGTTGATCTTTATTTTGTTTTTTGAGTGACGGGATCTACTTTGACAACCACTGTGAAGCCCAGTACAAGTGCAAAAAGTAAGGAGGAACTGGCAAATCAGTTGTTGGCTCAAACAGAAGATGTGTCTAAGCTAAACTCTTCTCAGGTGAAGCAATTGCTGAACTGAAGTTCTGTTATTCTTTAAAATATGAGAGTATAGCTTTATTTATACATATTTCAGGTGTCTAAATTGGTGGATGACCTGGAGGAAATTCTGGGGGACCCAACTGTGTCTCAATCAGTGGGACAAAAAGTCCTTGATGTCATAAGCAACCTCATAAATTGTGACCCAGAGGTTCTGTCTGGATCAACAAATAGGTCTGACTGACATACGCCTCAAACACCAACTCACGACTACAGCCATTATTATTCTTTATAATGTGTTTTTTTGATTTGTTGATGACAGGCTGATTCATATAATTGATGATTTGGCTCTTAAGCTGGAAATTGCAGATGACATCGGCGTCTTGTCCTCAGCCTATCTGGTTCTGGCAGTAAAGACAGTGGACTGGACCAACTTTCCTGATACCTCTGTTGAGATTTTAGACACCGATGATGTACAGGTGATCCATAAAAGACTTCTTTATTTTAAATGTCTACACACTGCAAAAACACAAAATGTTGCAAAGTATTCTGATCTAGTTTCTAGTGCAAATATTTTAGCACACTTGAAATAAGACAAACTAACTTGCAAGTAACTTTTTGGTAAGAAATAGAGGCTTTTTTAAGTAAGTAGTTCCATAATATTGATGAAAAAGTACTTGTTCCATTGGCAGATAAATTAACTTATAAAATTGAAATATTGTCTTATTATAAGCAAAATAATCTGCCAGTGTTGTTAGAACTTTTCCATCAATATTGAGGAACTATTTGCTTAAAACAAGCCTCTATTTATTACTAAAATGTTGCTTTTTAATTCCTTTGTCTTATTTGAAGTGTACTAAAATATTTGCAGTAGAAACTAGACCAAAAATACTTGGTAAGATTGTGTGTTTATCAGATCCAAACCTCCCTTTTATCCAGTTACCAGCAACATTGTTACTACTATTGATGATTTTGCCATTGGTTATCTTCTATTTTTACTCGACTCTTTTGGATACAAAATGTATTTATCTGACACAAGATATTCCTAACCCACCATGCCAATGGGAACATTGAATACCTACTTGCACAGTAGAAGTTTTTAAGTATTGTTTATAGTCTTCTTGTGGTTTCATGTGTTTTCATTAGCCTAATAGATAATATCTGTCATCTGGAGGTTGATTAAGGTCCTGATTTACTTTGTCGGACACAGATAGACACTTTCACCAGGAATACTTGACAAACAGACTTGAGTTTGAGACTGAAGTTCTTAAAACAGTAAATTAAATGGTTGGTTAACGGGTACAAAATGGATCCATAAAGGGATGACACTGCAAAACTTATGTACAAAAAAAGGTACGAATAAGCCTGAAATCCATAAAAACAGTATTTAAATTGTATTAATGGTAGAGCTTTAATTGTTTCTAGTTGCTAATTTAAAAAAGCTGGACATTTAAGCTAGTATGTGAACTACTTACCAGACTGAACCTCAAACAGATAAAGTTGGGCTCCATTTCTGAAGCTTTACCAGTAATCCCATTTACAACCGGAGGAGTAAGAGACAATCTTACACCAACAGATGTCCTTTTCTTATTACTGTTATTGTGAAGTTAGGAAACTTTGGTTATTCTGGTTTTAATCTTGACCTAACACCGACCTCATGTCAAAAGTCTGCGATTTGAACCAGTTAGGAACGATGTATTAAGCATCAAGTCAGTTCTGTATTTTGCTTTTGCCTTTTTTCTCCAGCTCCGACAAGCCAGGAGGTCCCGGGTCAAAAGGTCAGCTCCTTCTCTGGGCTCAGTGAACTTGCCCTCCTCCATAACATCAGATCTCAGTGATGAAGAGCAGCAGCAGGCCAACAGAGTCCATTTCACTTTCCACAAAAATAATTCCCTCTTTCAGGTACATTTCTGCTGATTGGCTCGCTGGTTTTAAACTTGTTCACATTTTGTCATCATTAAACCAGATTTCAATGTATTTTATTGGAGGTTTTGTAGAATAGACCAACACAAAGGACTGCACAGTTGTGTAGATGAAGGAATACATTTGCATTCAGTGTCACTGAGTCAAGTTTCATGACAAGTCTTTTCATTTTTCTATGCAGCAGCTTTGCACATTTCCAAAATAAGTCCAGCATCTTTGAGATATTAAAGCAGGAACTTATAAGCATTTTTAGAGTAATCACAGATTTTATTTTTATATAGGTTGTCTAAACTCAATGAATACTACATTGACAGTTGCAAAGACTGCTCCAGATTAATTCGATTTGTTTGAAAACTGCAGTTAATCGTTCAAGAAAATATTTTTACTCAGTTCAGGATGTAAAAACCTGCTCAAATATTCAACTTTGAGACGTTTGATGAAAAAACTGATTTCATTTTGCAGGATTCCGGTTTAGACAACCAAACGGCTGTCAGTCCAGTTCTCGGGTTCAGTGTGGCTAATCTGTCCATCAGCAACCTGAAGGAGCACATCACGTTTACCATCACTCACAGCAATTTAACTCAAGTGAGTATTAATTCAAAAAATACACAGATAAAGCCTTCAAAACAGAATTTACAAGTAAAATAAGAAGTAACATCAACATAAGCTCACAATAAAGCTAAATTCTGTCAGTAGACTTCTTTTTCCCGTTTTAAAATCCCGCTTTCTGTTTCTTGGTTGGCAGAATAATGTCACATCATGTGTCTTCTGGAATTTCACAATGAAAGGTGAGGGCAAACATTCAGGTCCATTAGCAGCTTTAGAAAACTCTGACATTGACTCAACATTTCTTTTGTTTCAGACGGTTCGGGGGCCTGGGATGATACCGGCTGCTTCGTCGTCAACGCCACTCCTGAATACACAACCTGCAGCTGCAATCATCTCACCTCCTTTGGGATACTGCTGGTATTTCTAAATGTTTCTCCTTTTACAAAATAATACAAAGGTGTGACCTAGTTATGTCTGATTATTTTGTGTCTGTTTGCACTTTAAACAGGATTTATCCAGAGAGGGACTGCCTGACCGTCAGCAGGCAATGATTTTGACTTTCATCACCTACATTGGATGTGGAATATCTTCGTTCTTTTTAGCCGTCACCCTGTTAACATATATGTTATTTGAGTAAGAACACTACACTGCAAAAACACAAGATCTTTGGTCTAAAAAAATTTCATGTTCTAAATATAATCACAATTTTTTTTTAATTTTTACATACTAAATAAAGAAAATAAGCAATAAATTGCAAAATAGTCAGATACCTGTAGCTCTTTTCAAGTTTGCCAGATTAAAAGCTAAACATACACTTACAATTTACATTTTAAAATGTTAATTGTATCTTTTTTGAACAGCCAGTAAAAATGTCACCAATGTTGATTTTATGTTACTGTAGGTCAACATGCAAGTGCTAGCCTAGCTGCAATCATTAGTAGTTTAGCCAGTTTTAGCTTTTTAGCTTATTTTACCATATAAACCTTCTAATTTAGCTTTGTAAGCACTGTTCTGCACTGATTTCTAATACTGTTAAGGTGGGATGTTTGCATTTTCACCAAAAACATTCAGTAAATAGCATCCACACTGCATTTTCTGCGAAAAATGCTAATTTTCTAGTTTTGCACTTAGAATCAAGGGCCGCCCAAAATAGTTCTGAGGGCTGCAAATGGGCCCTGGGCTTCACTTTGGCCACCTGTTCTAGTGCAAAAACTTGAATAAGACAAACTAACTTACAAGTAACTATTAAGCAAGATATATAAGCTTCTTATGTGACTCAAACTACAGACTTCTACATCTCCATTGGTTATTTCTGTAAGCAGTAATGATGAATCTGTCTTTGCAGAAAACTTCTCCGCGACATTCCAGCCAAGATCCTGGTCCAGCTCTGCTTGTCCCTCCTGCTCCTCAACCTGGTCTTTCTGCTGAACGACTGGCTGTCCATCTACGAAAACGTCAACCTGTGCATCAGCACTGCCTTTTTCCTGCACTACTTCCTATTGTCCTCGTTCACGTGGGCGGGGCTTGAAGCTCTGCACATGTACCTGAGCATCGTGCGCGTGTTCACGCCCTACCTGAGTAAATACATGCTGAAGTTCTCCCTGATGGGTTGGGGTAAGAGGTGTTTAAATTAGGCTCCAACAGTTAAATGTGTTTATTATTAATTGTACTGAACCATTTTTGTCTAATTACTGTGGCTACCAGGTATTCCTCTCATTGTGGTGGTCATTATTGTAGCAGTGGACAAAAACAACTACGGTCTGGTTCCAAATGGAAAATACGAAGACGGGACGTCTGAGAAGTTGTACGATTTTTATTATTTTTCTCCAGTTTCTCCAACATTCAATCATCTAAAATGCAAAAATATCCATAAAATTCCAGCTGCATTTTCTTGAGAAGATTTATGTTAAGATATTGGTACCGTAAGCAAATTCTAAATAAATGATTCATTCTTATGGTCCTACAAACATTATAAGTTTTTGCTGCTAGGTTTAATCACAGTTGAACAAAAAACTTAAAATTGTTACTACTATAAAAACTACGCAAAACTAAACATAATTTCTCAAGATGGAATGTTTTAAAGTGGAAAGTTTCTACTTTTCTAACCTATTGTACCAACTAGCTGTTGTGCTAACGCTAATGCTAGGCATTTGTAAACAAGAACAGGATTTTATGTTAATTTTAATTCATTCATAATATACACATTTATTTTAATTTCAAGCAGCTGTTATTTAATCAATACATGGAACGTAAACAAGTCCACCAGTTTGAAAGCTGTAACTTCTGTAAGTTACTTTTACTTTGCTTCTTTTAGGTTTGCTAAAAAGTATGAAACAAGTTGAAATTTGATTTCAATAAAAAAAATTTTTTAGCCGTTTTATAGCTTACTTTAGCAGCTAGTTGTGCTGTAGAGCTATAACTAGTTTGCATGATAATTATAATTCAAATAGTTTCAACTATCTTCAGCACTTCTTTGCTACTAGAAGCAGCAAGCTACTTTTGATTGAGCTAGTAGTTAGCTAGCACAAACAAACAAACATTTGTGTAAAGGTGTCTTTGCTCGTAATCTTTGTGGAAACACAAAGAATAATGTGTAAATCTTTTTCATAATGCATCACATTTTGCTTCATGATTTAGAAATGATCACAGCCGACTTCATGTTGTTATGTTTGGCTAGCTTCTCTGCTAGCACACTGTCTTTAACCCACATTAAGCTTGTTTTCTGTGTGTCTCTGCAGCTGCTGGCTGCGTAACGACATCGCCTTTTATGTGGGCGTGGTCGCCTACTTCCTCCTCATTTTTATTATGTGTCTGGCGGTCTTCATCGTTGTTATGGTCCAACTGTCCCGGATCAAGAAACAGAACCCTCACAACCAGTCTCCCAACCGGAGCGCCATGACCGACATCAGAAGCGTCATCGGCCTTGTCCTGCTGCTCGGCCTCACCTGGGGCTTCGCTCTGTTTGCCTGGGGAGAAGCCAGGCTGGCCTTTTTATACCTGTTCACCATATGCAACTCTTTGCTAGGTGAGCGCTAATCAGAGCTAATCCACTCTTAATGTTAAGCATAAAATATATCCTTGTTTACTCATTTTTTTAAACTACTTTCTAACCGATAAAAATGTCTCTTGTAGGTTTGTTTGTCTTCATTTTCCACTGTGCGGTAAAGGAAAATGTCCGCAGGATGTGGAGGACGTTTCTGTGTTGCGGAAATATGCGCCTGGCTGAGAACTCAGGTGAGTTGTAGTTCTCAGCTTCGCCACTAGGATTGAGTAATATTTTGTTCAGGAAGCAGTGCCGATCAGCAGAAGTTGTTCTTAGGTAGTTTTATGGTTTTTATGAGAATTTGCGTCCACAAAACTGGTAAGTTACAGTCTATTCATGTTTGAGTAGGATAATATGTGTATTTTATTACTTTGGACATTTTCTGTTTGCCCAGAACAAGCTATGGCTAAGCTAAGCTACGTTCTACTCTAAAATGGTGGATTCTATTATGTTTAGTTGCTCTTTTTCACTTTATTTAACTATATTAGTGACTGAAAGATGAGAATAATGTTTTAGTTCATTTGCCAATTATTATAAGGGCCTAAAAACACCAAGAAAGCCTGACTTAGATGCAATTGTGTATTTTTCCAAAGAATGGAGCCATACTGCCACACAGAACAAGTTGTCAGCGGCTACGGCTACATCGGCTAATCAACACAGCAACCGCAGCTCCTCCTTTGGCAGCAACCTCACCAACAGCAACAGTACGTGTCGCAGTGCATTTCCTCTTCCTGTCTGTGCAAAAACATCAATGTTTTTCCTCGCTTGCCTCCCATCAGGCTCTGTGTTTGTGGACAGCGGAATATCGGACCACTCCAACAGCAACGTTGTCCTCATTGACTATCGCAGGCGGAGCCAGTCTCTGCAAGGCGAACCCTGATGGGAAGAGATTAGTGAGGCTGGAAGCTAATTGTAGATTAAGTATTTTAAGTAGATGGAGAAAAATATTTCAAAGCAGAGGAAGACTGAAAAAAGCCAACTTCTACAGGAAAGCAAGACGTGTCATTATTTCCACAATGAAATTAGATAGATAAATAGACAGACAGATGGGTAGATGTTTATTTTTTTTAAATATTGCAGAAAGAACATTAGTAGAGGTATGGCTTGTTTATGACTGAAAATTCAAAGTATTTCACTGTTAGAGCTGAGACTCAATCGTTTAACTGCATAAGTGTAATAGGAGCCTTTTAGCAGTTTGACTGTCATGATGCTGCTTTGCTGTCAATGTATTTACATAATCATAATAAAACTGTGCCAAACTCAACTACTAACTTTGTATCTGAAGAATTTTGTGTAATTTATGTCTCAATATGCTGTTTAATAGGGACGCACCAATGCAATTTTCAATACTGATAAAGATTTCTTAGGTTTCGTATCGCATGATATTGATTTGAAAAGTGCTGAATTGACTTTAAACGTTTATTTTTTTAAATTCTAAACAGAAATTAATGTACTGAATTATAAATTTATTTGATAACTCTGCACTAGTATAGTAGCACAATTATATACACCAGTAGCTTCACAGACATGTAAACTATTATTCGTTCAGTCAGTGAAATTAAGAGAACATTCAATGTAAAATACAGAAACTGATCAAACGTAAAAATAAACTGCAACAAACCATCTTTCAATTAGGTTTAGCAGTTTATGAACCATTTGAAAGCCGGAAGTGACCCAATTTCTAATTATTTTCTTTTTTTTTTCTTAATTCAAACTGTATCTAATCTTTTCGTGACAGTCTGAACAACACAGATCGGATTTTTTCGGTTCCGACCCAGACGACGGTTATAAATCCGATACGTATCTGATCTTTTCAAATGTGACCTGAACGTCATCGATACTCGACAAACGTCATTATTCTGCGCAAGCGGGAAGAAAAACAACAAACATGGCGGACGATAATTGGGATTGAGCTGTTAATGTGCTGGTTCCGGTCGGACAACAACTTGAAAATCGTTGTCCGACCGGACAAACATGGATGCTACACCGTTAGCATCCATGTTTACTTCCGCAAACACTGAGCCCTTCTTCTTCTTCTCTTTTACGACGGTTAGCTAAACACTGAGCACGCTCCCTATGTGTGACGTTACTTCGCCTTCTACTGCGCATGCGGGACACTTTCAGTTCAGACGGGAGATCTCATACACGTCGCATTAAGAAATATAAACAACCACCAAAAAAAAAATCGTATTTGGGTCATATGCAGAATCAATAAAAATCCCAATAAAGTGGGGATTAAATTCTGATACACGAGAAGAAACCTTTATAATCAAAAAGTCAAATCTAAAACTTCAACTCTCTGTTTGATCTTTTTTGCATCAGTTGCCTGGTGGTGTTTTTTTAGCTTCTTAAATCAAACAGGTTTTAATGGGCAGGTCGGCTGCTGCGCTCCCACCAGAACCTCCAGCAGCGCCTGGTCTGCAGCCCATCAGGGTTGGCAGCTGCTGCCGATTAAAAGTTTTACAGAGCAGCGAGGAAGGACCAACGCTGCGTGAATAATGGATGGATGCAGACGCAGATGTTAAGGTGAAGAGGGGAAAAGTAGCGAAACTGATTGCAAGGAAAGCAGAAGTTATACTTGGTTTTTTAAATCCTCCAAACCCCCTGCAGGTAATAACTTTTTCCAGCATTTTCCGTTAGGAAGCACCTGCTAATTGTTTAACACCTGTTTTCACTTGATTATTACCCTCACCTGTGTGTATAAATACCACCTGTCTGCTCTTTTGTCCTGTAAATGTTCTTAAGAAAATTACAAAAAAAAAAGCTCTTCTTTCCACCAGATGTCAGTGTAATTCCATCACATTTTTACAACTTTTATTGCATCTCCCTGACCATTTTGGCTGCTTTCAGACAAATACAAGATAAACTTTTGAACACGGTGCTTTTAAATAGTACTCTACGGATACAAAAATGCTCTAAAATAAAAAAATAATCTTGCAGTATTTACAGAAGGTCGTTTTTCTGCAGAATAATGTTGCTCACTTATCTAATTAACTTGCAGATTTCACTAACTAATCACAAGGGAAGATAATTTTCCTTCCCTGCCAGGAGTTTTAAATATATGAAGGTTAACTTTTAGTGCAGCTGTGCAACCTTAATAATGAAAGCAACTTGGGAAAAAAAGAAAGAAGAATTATAAATGCGACTTTTTATTAATAAAATAAGGTTATTATGAGTCATTTCTGCTTATATGTCCAGAAATAAGCTTATAAAGAACCCCACTGACTGTAAGTGGTGTGCTGTGACACGTAAATCTTCCTTCTGATCTCTATTATTACGGCCATCAATATTTAATGAGGGTCAAATGAAAAGTCCATCACTCCCTGGGGGCTCCAGCTCAACACCAAAGCCAGTTCCCAACATGCAGGTCATCCTTTTGTTTTAAAAAATAAATCCTAATTTCAACATAAAGTTAAGCTGATTATTACTGAATAATCAGATGTGTTGTAAAAAGGTTTAAAAGAAACAGCTTGTGTTTACTGTGAAAGTGTGCATTGTTTGCAGCTGAGTTGTTGCTTCTGATTTCCCAGCTGATGCTAAAACTCACTAAAACTTCACTGACTTCTAGCTCACAGAGCTGCAAGGTGGATGGATTACAGCTCAGAGGGTAGGAGTCTGCAGCACCTTTAAGCTTTTAGCTCAACTTTTAAAAGCTCCGTATTGCAATATGTCAGTGAATCCAACATAAAATGTATCTCACACAACATTGTGTTGAGATTTAACACATAGTGGCTCTCAAAAGTCTCCTGATCCCTGTTAACATGGCCTCCTAGTGACGCCATTTTTAAAAGGTTAATCCAGAAGAAGTTTATTCACGCCATAAATAAAATATAAAAAAACATGCAGCACCATCCTCCTCCTACCACTTTCCTGTCGTCTCCTTTTTCTTTTCCGCCAGTGGTAACATCTGGTTGTTGATCACATGCTGGTTAAAATGTGCAACATTGTAAACAGAGTCAGAAATTTTAGCTAAGATTTCTTAGCTAAAAGAAATCTAAAAAAGAAGAGGGGACTTCTTCTTTTTCCTTCGAAAAATTTTATTGGTACTTAGGACATTTAAAACATGGCATTTTACAATTATACAGAATTTTTTTTCTTTTTCTTTTAATAAATACAATTATTTGATTGAATTAAACTAAAAGAGGATAAGAACAAGGATATAAATAACAAAGTCTCTGTATGATTAAAAGTTGAGCAGGACCGGGGTGACTCCTTACAAAGTTCGGAGCCTCCCGTTCTTCCAAACAGCTGGTTCTCAGAGGGGATCCTGATGCTCAGAGGGGATCCTGATGCTCAGAGGGGATCCTGTTGCTCAGAGGGGATCCTGTTGCTCAGAGGGGATCCTGTTGCTCAGAGGGGATCCTGTTGCTCAGAGGGGATCCTGGTGCTCAGAGGGATCCTGTTGCTCAGAGGGGATCCTGTTGCTCAGAGGGGATCCTGGTGTTCAGAGGGGATCCCCGCCCTGAAGCTCCTTCCCACCTGCCTCACCCGGAGAGCCAGGCCGCCGCTGCTGGGACCTCCGTTCGTGGCGCGTCGGCTCCTCCGTCCATGGAGGTGCAGGCGATTCTTCTTCGTGGCTGTGTCCTTGGCGCCACCTGCAGCTGCCGATGTTTCCCTTCTTGCTGCCCCCATCCGGACCACAGCCACGGGGGGCATCTGCCTGTGCCTGCTACCAGCACGTTTCTGGAGGTCCATATGGCGTCTTTGATGGTGGCTAAGGTGAGCCATATCTCCGCAAAGTCCTTTTTCGTAAAGGTCCGGTGGCTCACCCCGTACAGCACTAGCTGCGGCTCAAGGACCTCCCTTGCTGGCAAGTGTGGGAATTGCAAGGAGCCGGCCTTTGCCCACAGGTCCACAGCAGCTCTGCACTCCCACAGCAGGTGCCTCACCGACTCCGGCACACCCTGTCTATCTTGAGTTTCAAAGTAACAATTTCTTTGTTAAGTTCATCATTTTCCAATTCAAGCCAGTCCAGTTTTTTGGATTTCTCCCTGAGTGAATCCTGCGCGTTTTTACTCATTGTGACCAGTGTCCGTTCCAGGACATTCAGCCTTGACATTTCTTCTTCCTAGTCACATTTCAGTTGCTTAATTGTCGATCTCGCTTCCTCCAATTCAACATTCAAAGTCCTAATCTGTCTCTTATGAAACTTTTCATTTTCCAGCATTTCAGTCTCTGCTTGCCTCGCATTGTTATTTTTGCTTCCAGTGAGACGCTCGATTTTTATTCTTAGATTTTCTACCGTTTTCTGAAGCTGCTCATTTTCCTCCTGTAGTTTCCCGTAACTCTTCTGCAAAATAAACATATTCGCCATCAAAAAAAAAAAGGCGGGTCAACGCACGGCTGACAAGCAGGGAGACCAGAGGGTAGCTTGGACTTTGAAGGCGCCCTTGGGTGGTGGTTGGCTGAGGCGGCGCGGCGCTCCGGTCCTGATTGGCTGCAACGGGGGCATGGTGATTGGATGATGTGGAGAAGCTGGTCTGAGTCTCCCAGGTTGAATTTTCGCCTAGGCTCCATTATGATATTTAGCTAGTGACAATAAAGGATTTATGAGAAACTCAGAATTGTTCAGCATGCTTTTAGTGAGGCCAAGTTAGTGAGGCCATCTTCCAATAAAAGCATAAATTGTGCTTCTATGTTGTGGATAAAGTCACACAGATTCTGCCAAAACAAGTGGACAACAGTTTAAGGATATGAATCACAAAGCGTACAATTTCCATCAAATTCTTTCTTGAATATAGAGTTCTCATAAAAGGATTAGTGCAAACATCTGCGATAGCTTTTAATTTTAAACGGGTAGGATATTCTGATGAAGGAAGTGATATTTTTGTGTTTTTGTTGTGTAAATATGCTAAGCATAACCTCTAAACTTCCACTTCAGTCTCGCCACATTGTGATAGGAAATGCTAATATTTAACATTAACACAGCCTGCTATAGTTTTCAGTTTGTAAACATCACGGTGTAAGTTTTAGACACGAAGCACCGACAGATACCGACTTAGCTATTTATCCGTGCTACTGTAGGAAACGACGAAATAAAAAACGGCTCATGTTAGATCCTTTCACCTGTACACGGTGTGATCGATGATCAATTCTTGTCTTTTCTGTTTTTTTTCTCCTCTCAAAATAGCCGAGGATTCTTGGGCGACTTGTTTGGCAACACTAACGTCGTTCCCTGCATTTCCTGGCTGCCGTCACAGAGCAGCAGCTGAGAACAGCTATTACACTGATTTTAAACGTTTTCTTTTTGTTGCGTTACGAACACAAACTTCAGCGTATTTTGTTTGAATTTTAATAAACATAATTGTAAAGTTTAAGCAGAAAGATTTTTAAAAATAATTTTTCAATATAAATATTTGAAAAGTTCTGCATTCTGATGTTCAAAAAATAAAACTCAGCCAATTGCTTTTATTAACACGTAATAAATGCACTGCAAAAACACAAACTCAAATTTTTGGTCTAGTTTTTTAGCACATGAAGTAAAACAAAACTAACTTACAAGTAACTTTTCAGCAAGACAGGAGCTTTTTAAAGTAAATAATTCCTTAATATTAATTTTAAAAAAGTACTAGTTCCACTGACAGGTCATACTTTTAACAAGATATTTTTCCCATAAGTGAAATAATCTGCCAGTCGAACAAATACTTTTTTAAAATCAATGCTAAGAAATTATTAACTTAAAACAATCTCCTCTGTTGTGTGTAAAAGTTACTTGTACCAGACAAAATACACATAAAAAGTAAAAACAAAGTGCAGAACTAACTGGTGTCTCAAACCAGAAGAAAAAGACATCAAAATTACTGGCAAAACAAAACACATTCAGATTTGCTATAAAGAATAAAAATAAAAAACAAAACGTTATTCAGAACTTGATTTATGTAACTGTAAATGTCCACATCTCAGATGAGTAAATCAAAAACCTGATTTATTTCAATAATATTAAAAGTTGGTCCCCATATGGATTCCTTTCACACAATGTTATACATTTACAGCGTTTATTTTTGATTTTTAACTATGTTAAATGTTATGTCCAGTAATGACAGAGACTGTTAACAGATTTGCAGCAGAAAGTCTGTTAGCAGACATTTTTGCCATGTCTCTGTAATAAAGTATTAGAAAATTCACACAAAAACTTCTTTATTACGGCAAAATCTAACAGACAAAAACATGTTTTAAAAATGCACAGTAAAGGATTTGGGTGTTTTTAAAACAGATTTTCTTTTATTTGCAAAGAACCTGGACTATTATCAATTATTGAAGCTGAAACTTCCATCAGGAAAACAACTTAAAAGCTAAATTCAACAGCTAACACCATCAAAGTTTATTCTTTTTACACTGATGATTTAAATATTCAGTTTCATTTATTTGGGCTACACATAATAACCTAAAGAAAGACTTAATTAGCATTAATAAGCTTTAATTAATGACATTTGTATTTAATCAGCCTGGTTACATGTGCTTAAATCAAAGATGTAAAGCAAATTTTTGCATTTTCTATTAGTGAAATTATATAGTTAATTGAAAGGAAGCAAATATGTATTTGCACCAAATCCAGCTGGAGAATAAAATCTGCATTTTCATTAAGCTCATCAGCAGACGTGTTTTTAAATTTGTACTTCAGCAGATGATATATGTGGATAATTTAAAGTATTTTATGCAAAATTATTTTTATTTATCTGACAATATTTTGTAGAAATCAATTCTCACTCTGACATTAAAGTAAATTTTTGTTTTGTCTAAAAAAAGCTACATTTTGTTGATTGATTTTGTAGACAAAATAAAAAGGTTAAAAGTTGAATACTTTCATGTGCTTCATGGGGAAGTAAAATCCTAGAAATTAGAGCTTAGGAACCATCAACTCTTCTTGTTTCTGGAATCTGTGAATCTATAAATGTGTTATCTGGCGTTGGCTCCATAAACGCGTCGCAGCCCAATGTTTGCTTTGATAGAGCACAAACTGATCCTGCAGACAGCAATAGCAGCTCCTAATGGAGTAAACAGCGTCAACTTTGACTCCGTCTGCATGAACAGGGCTGTTTTATTCAAAAGCAAACAGAACGGCTGGCTAATAACATGCGGCGTCAGCACATAGAAACCCCCCCTAGGGAGCCATCAGATCAATGAGGCAAAACCACTCAATCAGTTGTTGATTGAGAGGAAATTGCTGAATCGGCTGGATATTTTTGCTGTTCTGCAAACTGAAGAAGTTTAGCCACTGTGTTTAACAGAAGATTACAAAACTTTTCCCATTTTAGCTACTCACATAAAAATAAATCATCCAAAATATGAGGAAGAGAATTGGTGCTGCTATAGGTTCCAGATAATCGAAAGTGCAGAAGTTCAGAAGTGGGTTCATATGATGCTAAGGTTATAAAATGATACCCGACTGAGGGCTAAAATTAAATGTGAAGCTTTGTTCCTGTTCACTCTTCTGAGTTTGTTGCCAAAGGCAGATTTGAGAGGAAATTACATGGTTGTGCAGCCTTTTATTAGGCGTATTGCAGTAATTTATTTCTGTCAGCAACTACAGCCTGAAAGACGTCTTCATCAAGTTTTATGGAAACTTAATAATTTAGCTAGTTTTCTTAAGGGGGAACTCTAAAAGCCCACTTATCTTTAGATATGAGTTTAACCACATTTAAAGCTATAACATTGAGCCAAGCATCTAAATTAAACTCCTTCTGTGTTTAATGTTTGCTTAGCCTCAATAAAAATGTAAAGATGGTTTTTCTCATAAAACAAAAGACGTGAACGACAGAGGAAAAAGGTAGAGCCAGGTGGAACTGCCTTCAGTTGTTTCTCCATAATTAGCACATTTAGCAGTGAGTATATGAGGATGATTGACAGCCTTAAGACCCGCCTCCTGGCTCTGATTGGTCAGTAGGAGATCAATTTTTTCACAGATTATCTGTCTCATATTGAAGTGTAATAAGGTGATAGTTTTAACAAATCAATTAAACTCATATATTTTTTAATAAAAGTTACATAAAAGCTTAAAGTTCAATTCAGAAAATTAATGGGGTTGTAAAAACCTCTAAGTTGTGTCTTGTACATGTTTTTTATTTAAAAAGTATTATTTATCAGAACAAAAATGAATTAATATGCAATAACAGATGCAGCATGTGCATAATTGTGAGAAAATAATTTTATATTTGCTTTGATTTATTAATTTTTGACTCTGAAAGCAGCTGGATGAGTAAAGCTCAACATCCTCATGTTCTCGTTCTGTCACCAAACAGATGAAAAAAGTCTAAGTGTATTTATAAACTTTTGTTTCTTTTTAAAATTCAGCCATCATTCCCCTTTGTGCAGTAATATTCCCCGGGTTCAGAGCTACACAAGTCATTAAATAATAAAGCAAAAATAACAATCTTTGTGAACGTAAAAAAGAAAATCGTCTCCCAATGTGCTTTTCGGCCCAATTTCCATTCCCACTTTGAAGAGCAGCGACTCTCTCCGTCCTTGCAGTGACATCTCAGCGGTTCTCTGAAGGCTCATGAATATTTGACCCGCTCCTCTGGACTCCCTCTGAGCTCGGTTTTAAAAAATTTTTTTTTTTTTTGGAAGAGCAGCGTTCCTGTCGGAGCCACATACAGGAACATTGTGGAATATTGATTTTACTTTTCAAGTTTCACATTAAAACTTAACCAAAACGTGTGTCCTGGCGATTAGAAACTAACGCAACGAAACGAGAAGCAACCGAAAGGTAATATTTTCAGATTTGTTTCACACAATAAAAAAGAAGAAAGACGGCAAAGTTCTTCATTGTTTTGTTTGTTTGTTTGTCTTTATTTTTGAAGATTATATCAAAGATTTGTTTTGTCAACTTTCCTCCTCTAAAGGAAAGATTGAAATATAGATCAACAATCTGAAAAACACAGATGACGTCAGTTAAGACCCTAAAAGTCTCAACAAACAAGAATACCATTAAATTTATTTTGCAAATTATTTGATAAAAAAAAACGCAGCGCCAGGAAATATGTATTTTATCCTCAATGGATTTTTTAGGTTTTTTTGAACCTCCTCCCCCAAAAGAAAACAAGAAGCTATTTTTAAATGATATAATTTAATAGCAACACTAATAATAATAAATTATCAAAACTGAAATTACAGATTTTTTGTGCATCTATGGGAAAATGTGAAATCATGAATTAGCTGTGATTGTAAATAGAAGTGTTAATCCTAATTTTCATGTTTGTTTCTGTTTTAATCATTTATTTATTTATTTCTATATCTTGTCATTGTAGTTTGTTGTTGGTGTTTAGATTTGTTTCTTCAGTAGTTGTTTTGTTTCTGTTTATGGGAAGTTTTCCGTTTCTTTTCCCCTTTTTTTCTGTCTGCTTTATTTATCTTTAACGTTTCCAACAGCCGTCATTCTTCTCTGCTTCCCAGCTGTTTCTCATTTCCCACATTTGCATCCGCCTGCTCCCTTCTCCAGCTGCATCTACTCACCTGTGATTAGCTCTTCTCGTCCTTTTCAGAGTGTTTAAAATCTTCAGATTGCTTTAGTCTTTGCTGGTTTCTCAGTTTGTGAACCATTGGTTTGGCAGCTTCCCATGCCTAAAAAGTTGGGATTTCAACATGTTTGCAACATGAGCTTCATTTTAAGCTTTACTTTTCACCACTTTTTACTTATTCAGTTTAGAAATGGAAGCTCCACATGTAAGCTGGAATTTAGACGCACTCCCACAAGTGTGTCTTTTAAAATAAACATATTTCCACCACAGTTTGCTTTTATTGATTGCAGGAGCGGCCATATTGAAACGCAAAATAAGTATTATAAGTCCTAACTGGGGGTTGTCGGAGTTTCTTCCACTTTTTTATCTATTTGTTTATTTATTTATTTATTTATTTATTTATTTATTTATGTCAAACACATTTTTAAAAACAGGAAAACGTGCATACATAACCAAGAACAAAATAATTATCTTAGTAATACGTTTCTGTTTGATAAAGAGTAGGAATAAATGAAAACTTATTTAATCCCAGCCCTTATCTCAATTTAGTGAAATATACTACTTACTGATGCACTAATTATCAAACATTTGTAAATAAAACCATAATATTCATGTGCCAGTTTAATATACTGTGCTAAAGAGCCAACCAAAAATTACATAGACAAAATCATTACAAACTAACTCTCATAACAAGAGAATCTACGGATAATAATAGTAATAAATAATGACAATTGTAAATAACAACCAGACATACACCAACAGAATAATTACCAACTTCTTGTCAATGTACACTTATAAATATTAAATAAGAATAAATAATTAATAAGAAGAGTTGAATCAGAAGACTTCGGAGAGTGTTTCATTTGATTTTTCAAACTGGGAAGTCATAATTTCCAAGTTTTGTCTGGAAATTGAACATTTCTTGTATAGCTTTCTGCACCTTTATCCAGAGAAGCTACTGACTACCAAAAACTACTTCACATAACCTCAGTTATAAATATCCAAACTGTCCCTTAAGCCATATATATATATATATACATATATATATATATATTCAAATAAAAGATGCTGAAGTCTCTCTAATAGAAAAAGGTCGAATTATGTGTGCCTTGAAAGCTTTGGCTCGAGGCGAAGCTTTTAAAAAATGGACGATGTCCCTTCGCTTTGCTTTTGATTTATAAATAGATCATCGATTTGACATGCTTACCATGTCAGTTGGCAGCGAGTGACTTATTTTCTAATGCGTTGAGGACGGGACAGAGAGGACAGCTTACGTCTGAAACGGTTTTCTTCATGTAAGCCGAACTTTATCATAATCCTACATCGCTTTGCTTTGCTTTTATGTAATTTTGAAACTCCTCATTCAGGAAGATGTAAGGAGCTGATATGAAAATCACTGCGACTCATTGATTCATCCACTTCTACCCTCAAAATAATGAGGAGCTATTCTTCACGTTTCTAATTAAGAAGGGAATCGATATGTTAACAGAATCCTTCATAACTTTAACGAATGGCACCTTCACTTCGCCGTTTCCATCCCAGATAAATACCACAACCGAACTTTTAATCAGGCTTGAATACAGTAATGAATATGAAAGTAGCAGCCGCTCTATTAGGAGCGTTTTCACCTTCAGCCTTGAGCTTATTGTGACTTCTTATTTCATTAGGACGAGGTAAAAAGTCCTGCAGTTTCCGAGGTGTTGACCCGAAGCAGTCGTCAGCCAGAATGAGCATCAATCCTAGATCCTCATCTTCTGCTGCCTGGAGTGGTTCTAGGTAACAGCTCTGCAGACATGTCTCGCCACTTCCTTTCACCTTCCCCTGTTTAACCATCAGGGTTATTTTATGAGCCGTCTTTGATGATCATGACAGTTTTTCATGTTGCGAATTTTCGCCTCGAGAGAAAAATGTGTTTTTGTCCTAAAATCCTTCAGTCTTCACATTAAACTTGCAGACATGAAGAAGGATTTTCCAAAAATGAGAATATTAGCCTATCTGTGTTGATATTCAATGTATACTTTCATCTGCATCATCAATCCAACAATTTAAGAGTTAATGTGATATTAGAGCTGGACAATATGTGTTTTACATCAGTAGCCTAAATATCAATAATTACTGACTGTTTTTTTGTTTTAAATGATCTGAATTACTACTAAACTGGTGACCATTCAACTTTTCAGCATAGAGCTCATTTTAGCTCCAACTTTAAAAATGTTTTTATTAATTTTACATATAATTAAGTAACTTTATTTACGTTTAACACGACAGATTAATGACAAATTAACTCTTTAAAAAAAGTTTGATCACCTGTTTTATTAGTTCATTGTACGCTGCAGTTTATTTTCATAGTTATGAAAATGGCGAAGAGTGGCGAAACTTCAACAGCTTGTTGCTAGGTAACCGAAGAAGGAGTGAGTTGCTAGGTAACGTCATTCTACCTGTAGTATTACTGTGACTTCTTTCTTGTAATATTATGCCATTATTCTCATTTTGTTTTGATTTTATTCACATACGACTTTTCATAATAGTACGACTTTATACTTGTAATACTATGTCTTTATTCCCTGTAGTACTTTTTATTCTTGTAATACTACAACGTTTTTCTAATTTTATTTTGACTTTTCATAATAGTACAACTTCTTGTAATATGACTTTATTCTGGTATTATTACGACTATATGACTTTTCCTAATGCTATGACTTTATTCTCATGTTATTATGAATTTATATTCATGTTATTTCTTTATTTTCATATGACCTTTCATAATTGTACGACTTCATTCTCATAATGTCTTTGTAATACTACAATTTTATTCTCATACAGCTTTTCATAATACTATGACTTTAGTTTTGTAATATATTATTTTGACTTTGTTTTGAGTACAATTTTTCGTAATGTCATGACTTTATTTTCATACGACTTATTTTTGTACATATTAAATTTTTTCTTAGTATGGCACTAATACTCCATCCTACATGTATAACTTAACTATCTGAAAACGACCTGGATCCCTGTTTGACAATCAGCTGTAACAGACAGACATTTTGTTCAGAAAGAGAAATAATTTAAGTTTGTTGATAAAATCCTTCAGTCTCTTATTTTCTGACTGGATTAAATCATCCATGTCAGCCACTTCAACCAGTGTTAAAAGGTTAATTTTAGAAGAATACTGTACAACCAACAGCGGACCATGAACATTTTTAAAGGTTTTTTTGAATATTTGTGTGTGGTTTTGGTCCAGAGATCCACTGTAACAGTAAAGAGTAACCTACTGCTAATAAGCTGTGAAGTTCATGAGTCCACATTTGCTGAAATTCACATTACTCCCCCTTTTGCATCAGACTGTGGAGCGTTTAAAGCAGACGCTACATGTGGTGTAATCCTCAGCACTCCATTTACAGAGGGATTGTGAACGGTGAAGCAGCGCGGCGGCCCTGGGGCCCGTTAATCTGAACCCCACGGGGGGCTAATTAAAGCTAAAACTGAAGCTTTTAGGGGACATCAGGAGTGGGTTTGTCTCCTTCAGGCCAAAGCTGGAGAAAACAGAGGAGCAGCGTTACAGTGCTGACAGGAACTTAGTCATTTTTATCCGTAATTCAGCTTTCCCTTAGAAATAAACCAGCTGCGACTGATTACCATTGTTTCTATTCTTCTTTTTCACTCTGGGAGCTTTTCACCGTTTCAGTGATTCCTTCCCAAAACAAGGTAAACAGCAGAGATATGCAGGGGTTTTCTGACAAAGGGGCTCATCAGTCAAACAAAATGAAGCAAATCTGATTTTATAGTAATAAACCCTGTAAAAAAACAACCTTTCACTGTGGTGGATGTTGCTGTTTCCATGACAGTAAACAGAACAGAGAGCTGTTTATCCACAGTAAATGATCCTCTCTGCCCTGCTGATCGTTGAACCTCCTGTTTGTTGTTTGGCAGAAAAAACACTTAAACACACAAGTTTCTCATTTTACTCAAACCTTCACTTTTAAAAACGGTTTAAAATGTGACATCTAGATCCAAACTGTCAGGAAAAAATTTAAAGATTCATTGTTTTCATCACTGTTTCAAGCTAACAAATATAAAATTCATTTTTCGTTATTTTATTTTTAGTTCACTATAATAATCTTGATCTGACTCTGCCATAATAAAGTTTTCAACAATTTTTTCTAAATATTATCTAATATGGACTGGATTGACCAGATTTTAGACGGACGGGTCAAACAAATAGTTTTATATTTTTTCTAACAAAAATTAAAAAAAATAGTTGCATGAATTTCTACGTAACTTCTCCTAATTAAGGATAAATCTCTACATCAAATCAATTGCCCCATAAATGAATGAAAAATGAATATTTACTTCACACTTGTAATCTTAAGAGCAAACCTGCCATAAAAATAAACCCATGATCCTCTGGATGAGGTTAGACTACTTCAGCAAAACTTCACATCTCAAAATGAAGCCACACACGTTTTCTGACACAACTCCGGCTGATCCATGACAGATCTGCCTCTGCCCCACGCAGCGCTCCACAGCGGCCTGTGTCTGAATCTGAAAGGTCCGGCTGTCCAAAAACCGCAGCCTGGAGAGAGTTTGCTTGAGGCACCTTTCCTTTAAATGCGGTAAAAAATAGTCAGAAGTCAAATTTCTAAGGCAACAAACTTCAGGGTGTTATTGAGTTTAATATTTCAACCAAACTTTGATTTCTACTTTTTTTGTAACTCAACCAAAAGTTGTACTGTTAGCAAATCTTCCAACCAGGTTACCCACAAGCAAAGCGATGTGGCAATCATCAATGTTAGCTTTTTGGTAAAATGTTTATATCGTTCATAGAATAACTGTAACAATCATTAGGAATATTTAGCACCATAACTTTGAGTAGCACAATCAATGTTAAACTGGAAAAAACTATTCCAAAAGTTTATGCATTTTACAACAAAAGCACAAAACTTATCAGAAAAAAATCTATGGGGTCATAATTACACAAACAATAAGTCCTATTTTAATAGCTATTTTATGAAATTTTTGTTGCTTTTTATGGATATTATTGCATAACCTAACCCAGTTTTAAACTTCTCTACATTATCCCTCATGTGTCTTTGGTGCACCTTAGTGTATTTATTAATCAGATGGCAATTAGTTCAGCTGGATTTTATTTAGGGGCATCGGGGCAGCTCTCTATTAATCTGTTCTTAATCCCGTAAAACACTTAGTGTTGCATGCAAGGTGTTTAAAAGATCAAATTTGACTGATTATGAATGTGAAAAAGCTTGAAACACCAGAAAAATGGTTTAGTTTTAGTTGTTGAGGAAAGGAAGCACTCTTTCTATATATCTATATTTTTATATATATATATATATAAATATCTGTTGTCTCTGTTGCAAGTTCAATGACAATAAAATCCATTAGAAGTGATTCCAAGGTCATCCGGATGGCTCTATGGGAAGTTCAGAGGCTGTTTCATGTTACTTTGATTTGGTTTGGGGTTACAACTGGGGATCTATACGACCCAGATCAGCTCTCAGTGCTAATCTGATCAGTGCTATGTGAAATATTTAAAGCCACGTTCAAAGGGTCTGAACAGCTTTGTTCTCTGAAGGTGCCCTTTCACTGGCGGGGGAAAGGTGGCGGTGCATGTACACAGGCCTTTCTCTCAATAAAATGACGCACGTCATGGTAAAAACAAAGAAGACCCTCTGTTACTCCTCTGGTTTTAGGTAAAGTTAAGTATACTGATTCAGTAGAGTGCACTGCAAAACAAAATATTATAAAGTAGTTTTTGGTCTAGTTTCTAAGTTAAGCTTTTTAGCAAGACATAGAGGCTTGTTTTAAGTAAACAATTCCTTAATATTGATGAAAAAGTTCCTGTTCCATTGGCAGATTATTTAATTTATAACAAGACGTTTTCTTATGTTACAAGTCTCCATGGTTATGCTTTGTTTTTTGCATAAAACATATAAATAAGTGCTCATACGTTCACCCTGGCACAATTTCTGATATTTTTCGGGGCCAATTTTCAGAGAATACAAATGAAAATACAAAAACAAAACATTTCTGACAGTCATTGTTAGTGATTCAATTTAAGCAAGCAAACCAAAATCTCAAAACCTGTGTCCTTGCACTATTGGTTTATTAAATGAATAAATTGAAGTTTTTGTTTGCAACATCACAAAATAAGGAAAGGTTTCACATATAGCTTTGGCTAGAAATTAAAACTAGTTCCCCACTAATACTGTAAACTGTGATAAAGGAAGAAGGTTAACGGTCAGCTTCAACTCGGCCTCAAAAGACAAAACTGGTGCTTTGTGTTCAAAAAGAGAAAACATCCCCAAAACTCCTGCCTGTACCACACACATCTTCTTGATTCATGTTTTCCCCACGCTTCGCTTGTTTCATTTTGTCGGCTCAGCAACCTCAAAATCCAATGAGTGACAAGCAGACTCCCTGGGCCGACTCCGTGCCGCCATCTTCCATCACCAGAGGGAAGCCAGAGTGTTGGCTGGCGCCCATGAATAAAGCAAGCTGTAATTCTGCAGGAAGAGCTGCACCCACTCATCTGAAACTGTGGCCGTTTCTCTCAGTTTTTAGTTGATGCCAGCTCTCAGTGGTTCCTCGTTTGGTTTTCTAATCTAGCAACGAAGAAACCACATACATGTTCAAATAGGAAGACTGTGATTCATGTCACTGCATCCATTCGCAAACATTTCACCGAAGACACAAAACTTAGGTTTTATTATATAGTGGAACAGTTTGCAGCTGAAAAAGTTTTAATAGTTGAACATTTCAGAAGTTACTTCAATCCTGACAGCTTTAATGGATAGTTTCCACAAGTCTAAGCTGGAAGTGATCAGCGCCATCTTGGTAGGCAAGTTCAGCACAAAGCATAGATGAACCATGGCTTCCAGACGAACAGAAAGAAACTGTATTGACTAATGTGTAATAGAAATAGACAACTCTGGAAAAAATTAAGAAACCACTTAAAATGACCCGTTTCTCTGATTTTACTTCTTATAGGTATATGAGTAAAATGAACATTGTTCTATAAACTACAGACATGTCTCTGAAATTCCAAGCAGAAATGTAGTATTTATTTGTAGAAACACAAAAAGTGCGTACATCATAGATTTATAAAGGACGTACAAACTCATCACATAAATAACAAGGTTCTGGTGACTGGCAGAGTAAGTACATGTAGCAACACACACGCTACGTGTGGCTGCATCAAGTGTGTTTTGAACGGGCTCCAAAAACAAAAGCGGTAGTTTTCATCGCCTACCGACAGATAAGGAAACAAAATGAATTTGACTAAAAATTCAAAACTTGAAGAGAGAACCCAAAATGCTTTATGTGTGTTCGTTTTATTGTGCGGCCAAAAAGCCAAGGGAAAAAACCTCGCATCTGCATCCGAAGCAACTGAGTCGGTGAAGTAGCTAACTATGCTAGTGCGGGTAGCTACATATGCTAGTGCGACCTGAAGAAATGCGGCCATTTCTTCAAGTTCCCATCCCTCCCTGCAATAGCTATAGGTTGCTGTAAAACAATATTGTCACTTTTAAGCTTTGATAGCTGGTGTTCCCACATATTTTATCACCTAAAAGCTCTAACGAAAGCCGGTTAGCGAGTTGCTAACATGTAAACAAATGACTGTTCCGGTTTGCAGCGGAAGTCGAAGTGTGACATCACATGACTACAGAAGCTGGTCCACATCTTCAGTCTCTGATTGGCTGGTTTCATAATGCCAGCCAATCATGTGTCAAGCAGCAAATTGCAAATTAATTTACATGTGCTTTGGCAAAAATATGTGATAGGCAAATAGACGGAGTTGCACTGTAAAATTAACCAAAAGTATAATTTATTCATTTTGTGTTTTTCAATGCTCAGATGTTGATTTTTTTTTTGTCTCATTAGTTATTTTTGTTGTTTTGTAACAAAAAAAACCCTGATTGAACCTCTATCAGGAGTTGTACTCAAACACACCATTTATTAAATACCTAATAGGATGTGGATTTAATCTGATTAATTATTCTTTGAGCCAACACAATTATGTTAAAGTTTCTCCAAATCTTTCCGACTTTGGTCAAACCGTTCCATCAGAGATACCCACAGGATTGAAGTTTGCAGCTTCCCTGATATGCCAGCATTGACTCATTTCAGCTTTAATATAACAGTGATTGATAAGGTTAGGTTGACCTATTAGATCAATTAAATTAAAGCGAATTAAACCATTGGTGTCTATGGAGCGCTGACCCTTTGTAAATGTCAAAAGATTAGATTCTTGTCAGTCAAGCAGAAGATCAATAGGTGAAGAACCTCAGAGGGAATTCATTCATTTAGAAAACCTTCATTTCAAATCTGCATTAGGAAATTCAACTGCACTTAAAACCTGAAGCAGATTCAAATTCTGCAAGAGATCTGGATGCATATTCAAATCAAGGGTGCAAATATATTTTAATAAACGAAGACCAGTCCCAATAAAGACACTAAAAGACAGCTGGCAAAAGCACATCTTCCTCAGAAGATTCCAGTATTAAACCTTTAAACTACTTTACTTTTTTAACTTAACATCAAACAGTTTTAAATCCTCTTTACACTAAATAATCTGCAAAGATGATAATTTATTTCAACAAGTGGCGATGTTGTAGATGTAAAATCTATTTGGACTTTCTAATGTGACCCAGTAATAAATTATCCTCTAGTTAATTAGATTTATTTAGTCTGAGATATTAAAAACAATCTCAGGCTATGCATATATACCTACTTTTTATAGGTATATGTTTGAGTAAAATGAACATTGTTCTTTTATTCTATGAACTACTGACAACATGTCTCTGAAATTTCAAGGAAAGGTTTAGTATTTATTTGCAGAAAATGAGAAATGGCGATAACAACGAAGTAGATACAGAGCTTTCAGACCTCAAATAATGCAAAGAAAACAAGTTTATGTTCATTTAGAAACAACAATACTAATGTTCAGAAATCAGTATTTGGTGGAATAACAAATAACTGCAGGTTTTCAATGGAGTTCAGTTAATTTTTTCCAGAGTTGTATATGAACATAAAGGTACAGATACATTTACAAGTACTTTGGACAGTACATATTCAGTTTGAATTTATAATGTGTTGTAACTTTTTATGTTCTCATAACTGGAAGTATAAACCTCATTTCCCAAACAACCACTTCATTCCTCAGACTATAAACGCTCTTATTGTGAACAGGTTACCATCTGTTTAGTTGGATCAGAAGAAAACAGAGGGATTATTATTAATGTCGTGATCCTACAAGTGGGAAGATTATGCCAGCTCTTTTCCAAAATGTCAGCGTAGATGTTTACTTCCTCTAACATCTTCAGGAGCCAATGAAGGATGGCATTAAACACTGTATGAATGAATGTCAGCAGGCGGCTGCTAACCAATTTCATGATGTGCTCTTGTTTTCCACCCTGTCGTGCTAATTTTATTTCTTCAGCATAATCCGTTTCTGAAGTGGGCTAATTGAATTTTCATGAGATTAAAACTCGAATCTCAAGAGTGCCTAATTCCTTGATACGCCATTCTCTGCACACTGTTTGCAAATCTGCCCTGTGCCAGCACTCGTTTCTTATTAATGCCTATTAAGATGGTAATCACAAGCCTCATTATCTGTAAGGGGGAAAAGGAAAAACTCAGCGATGGTTCAGGGAAGTCAGACAGTAAACAGACCCGAGTCTGAACCACTGTTTGATAGATCAAAGCTATTTCACTGAGCGACAAATGGGACAAAAATGTTAGATAAATCATTTCCCTAAAAAAAATAAAAATAATAAAGTTACAGTCTTTAATGCCACTCAGTCTAATGTGTAATTTATGAGGGAAGATTTTAGTTTTGTGTGGAAATTATGTTTTTAACTAGAGTTACAAAGTTGTCTAAACTTTTATCATTTGAATTCTGCGACGGTTATAGAAATAATTAAATAAAATTAGGAAGTGAGTTGAAATGGCTTTACCAGCACAAACTGTGGCTTATTCAGACAGCTTAAAAATGAATAAGATATAATTGATCACCATCCAGGACAGTAAATTATCAGGATTAACAATAGTACTCAAAAGTATTGTGAGAGGAAGCTGGAGTACCCAGAGAGAACCGACACATGCACAGGGAGAACATTCAAATTCCAATTTATTTGTAATTAAAGAAAATTAACCAAATTGTGCAAATGGAAATTAGGAAAATAAATTTGCTTATTGGAAACCTGGCAATTTAGAAAAAAACTCACGTTTTCAATAAAATACTCTGATAAGATGTTTTTTCAGTTGTATCAAATCGGACATATTTCACAAAACTGCAATTGAAACACTTTTTTTGTATCACACGTGTCACATGATCAACCTCCAAATGGCGAAAACAACAAAGAAGACAACAGAAAGTTGGAGGATAACGGTAGTTGCTTTTATTTTTTAAATGTGCAGCTGAATCCTCTAACAGCTCTTACATCATCGCAGTTCATAAAAAGTTGTCATTCAAACGTGTTGAATCCGTAGCTCTAATGTAAAATCGCTGACTACAATTTCCCCAAAATGGCGCCTACGTAGCCGCTCCCAAGTAGGCGGGGCTTGTTGCTCCAATGTCTCATGTGATTGGCTAAATTATGAATCTCATGTATCTGTTTACGTCCGTCGCTGCCATGATTTTTAATGAACAAATTTATTCATGTGTGATTTTAATTTATTTTTTTATTTAATGGAAACACTGTAATTATGAAATTGTGTTTTTCATCAATAGCAGAATGTAGACAAAGACTTGAGCACATTTGTAATAGAAAACAATGCAGCTATTGATGCTTGGGACAATAGTTTTGGTTTCTACTCACCTAACTACTCTGATCTCAGGGCCGGCCCAAGCTTTTCTGGGGCCCTAAGCAGATTTTCACCCAGCCCCCAGTTTTCACCTTACCATCAGCAAAATTAAAAAAGAAATTATTTGGATTTTGAAATGCAGAGTGGTATTTAAGTGTGCTGTATTATTTCAAGGATTTTAAAGTAACAAGAATTGATGATCACTAAATTATTGTAAACACATTTATATTATCTGTGTAAGAGCTATAAAAATAAGATGTGCATTGCATTAGGGTGTATAGAAAATGGATGGATATTCAGTGTTATTTTAAATATAAATATATATTTAATAACACTAGCTTGTTGCTCTTGGGGGCCCCCTGGTGATGTGGGGGCCCTAAGCAGCCACTTAACTTGCATTGCCTTGGGCCGGTCTTAATCTGACGTTATTTGGTGATTAAATATTTTTGTGCATTTAATTTGTTAGTACAAAAAGAATGCAGATGATATTTAAGCAGTTTGTTCTAAAAAAGTAAAAGTTTTGCTTGATTCGTTTCAGAAAAGGAACCAAGAGCCCACATTCAAATATTCAAAAAGTCCCTCAGTACAAGGAGAAGGTTGATTGTACTTGGTTTTTAAAGTTTAACCTTATGATTTTGGCAATGGATTTCAATGATTAAACCTCAACATGTTTAAGAAAAAACATCTTTTTAAGACGATGATTAATTATTGTGCATTTTTTGCCATTGGAGACAAAATAAAACATATTTTTGCTCTGACAGTTCCTTCAATATGCTGGATTTTGTTGTTTTGGATGTGCATTTACATGCAGAACTGGTGCTGGCAAAGCCTGTTCTGGTCTTAAAGGTCAGAGCAATCATTACTGATGATTTCCATGAGAACAATACTAACACAGACCAGCTCCTGCAACTATTGGGGAAGGATGCCTCCCTGATGTCAAAGTAGGTCACAGTTCTGCATTTTATTTCATTTTTTTTGCTCCAAGTTTAGAGAAAGGGACAAAAAGTCATACAAAATATGGTAAACACTGATGACATAAGCCAGAATATAAATCAGGACATCCCATGAATATAAAGTAGATTTACAAATGGTGCGTCTTACTGCAAGCTTCCAGAAAGGAAATGAAAAACAGCTTTTTTTTCCCCCCAATGGGCTTTTATGACTTGATTTGCCATTAAATGATTAATTTATTGTTCAAAGTTATGTAAAAAACACAATTTTCATCTTAACAACATAGTTTCATTTGATATCAGACGTCTAAAGCCCAGAACTGAACAAATTCCTGTAATGATGAACCAATTAAAGCAAAAAAGAGCCTCAACAATAATGTGACAAGAAACAATGTTGGTTGTCTTCTCTGTCTGGTATTCCCCAGGCAAAAGCAAAAACTAAAAGCTTCCAATGCATTTATGTCCATAAATAGCTTCATTTTTTAAATACATGAAACTGAGGAACGTTTCGTTTGTATTACGTTTGTAATAAGAAAGTGAGACAAAGAAATGCAATGCCAGATTTTATTAGATTAACAACAAATTATGTGAAAGGAAAACAAAATTATGAAAAAAGTGTGTTTTGGTTAAGCTTGTCTGATCCAAATTATATTTTCATCAAACCGTTTTGTACTCTATGAATTGGTCAGCTTAAATGACTCGTCTTTGTTGAGATGTAATAAATATCACTTTCCCAATTGACATTTACACTGCAAAACACACTTAGCAAGTAAAAAAATCAATGTAATCACAGGGGAGAGAAATATTTAGCATATTTATTTTAGGGTCATTATCTTGAAGCAATCAGTTGCCTCTGTGTGCAATGAGAGACGAAATTATAAAAACTAAAAGCCATTATATCAAAAAGCTAGAAATCATTTAAAATAATTGATCCAGCCTTTAAATATTTAGCCTCAAACATTTATTTTGGGTCAGCTTCTATTTAATGAGTGGTTTGGGCTCAGTGGGAATCGTTCTAATGAATACCAAATGAGCCATGTCTCCGCAGATTGGCTCCACAACAAGTTTTTCTGCAATAATAGGATATTTGGCTGAACAGGGTCACTAGAGAGTCGGGAAATATTAGACTGTTGATGGGGAGAGATCATTTAGTTTGCTAACTCAGCATGTTTTAAAGTCTCCCAAATGGGATGTTAGCGATAAAACCCACATTAAATCCTGTTTTATTATTATTCACGGACAAACTGAGCTTTTACTGATGGTCTCTGCTGCTTTAAAACTTCAGTAACTAGTTAATTCAGTCAATACTTACCCAGAGTTTAATTTGGGCTTTCTATAAACTATTAGGAAGTTGTTAGGTGTTCTTCTGGGAATTCTGCGTAATTTCCTGGAACCTTTTCAGGTGATAAAGTTGCGCTTTCACAACAGGAAACTCCCTGAAAAATAATCACTATTTTCAAGAAAGCGTCTTGTAAAATCTCGGAAAGTTTCATCTGAGTTTGAGGCCTAGTCCACATGTAGTGGATATCTGGAAAAACTAATATTTCTTTTTGTAAATTTGGCCTTTCATCAACAAGAGAAGTCTGCTCAATATCACTAAGAACGATTATTTATAGAAATTACGACCCATGTGGATGTGGACAAAGGAACAACGATTTGGTGTCCCACACATTGCAATAAAACGCTAAAACATCCACTTAAAAGTAGTACAGTCTATATATCTGAATCTCCTGGCATTTTGTTTAATTCCAGACAGGAAGTCAGATGTTTCGGAGCAATCTGATTGGCTGACAGGGTTTAGCTTTTCGCTACACTGCCCCCTACAGGTTTGGCTGTTTAAAACAACGCAGAGAGGCGGATTTGTGCTGGTCTGTGAGGATGAAAACTTTTCTGAAACTGACCCCGTGTGTGTGACATTATTTTAAAACAGTATGGCAGAATTAATTAATTAGTTTTTATAAAGACCCGGTGATACAAGGCCGCAGAAAAGTGCCATCTTGTAACAGAGCCAGGTTTTACCAAAAGAAAATTATTGAGAAATATCCAGTAAGCACAATGAAATGACAGTACCTTACCAAGTAAATAATGCTGCATTAACAGGTAATTGTTCGAAGGAACTACTCAGGATGTACCTGGTATTTCAATGTCTTCCAGTTCCAGTGTTAAATTATACAATTATAATACTTGAAAATGGCCTCAAAACAACAATATGGTCATTTTTAATTAGTTCTGGGACAATTTATCATCCAGCAATATTTGCTACTGTGACAGGCCTAAATAGAAATATTTTAAAGTCTTTTAAAGTCACAAGATGACAAAAATAAGAGTTACTCATATCTGCTGTCGATGGATTCACAAAATTGTCTGCAGTCTGGGAAGAATAAAGTAAAAAAAATCAAAGTAGTTTAGCATGGGTAAAAATACGTTGCTATCTGCCTTCTCAGCTGCAGTCTGTTGACCTGTGGGATATTTACACTTCAAACACATCTACCTTCCAACATCCGTTTCTGCTGGTGGGGGAGGTTCCTCCCAGCTCAGATTAGGCCTCTAAAGAGAATGAAGCAGAACATTTCGGATCATCCGCCCGCTCTGTGGCTGACACACCAGCCAAACGGGAAACGGGGTACAAAACGATAACTACAGCAGCTGACAGGGCTTTCACTGTAGCTAATTAAAGTAAACACTTTCTGCTGGTTGCAGAGCAAGAAAAATGTGGGATGATTACGGTTATGTAACCTTTTGCCATTAGTTATTTCTTTAAGTATTCTGCACAGACAACCAGCCTCTGTCCAGGGGCCATGAAATGTCACTCCTGCTTCCATAAGTGACACCAAGATGAGAGATTTACCTTCCTTAGATGCCATTATGGCTCTCAGAGGAGCTATTATGGGATGGAGTGAGAAACAGCACAGCAAGGAGAGGCTGCCATTACTCACCTTGAGGATCAGTTAGTGAGGACCATCGATTACAGCGACAGAGGTTCAGTCCTCTTAAGTGTGCTCCAAGAAGTCGCGTAGTCGGGTGAATTGTTAGCCTCTTATTTCAGGTTATTAACAGTAATGAGCTTCACCTTACAAATGCTTGAATGTGAGGAAGAACACGACCCAGATGGTCATTAGATATTGAACTTTACAAAACATGGTGTTCAGTCCACAGCAACAGGAAGTCTCTAACTGAGGAGTCAACATTTAAAGGTGCAGAATGTAACTTTATTGAAACTGTCACTATGTCTTGACAGTAGGGAATGAGATGAATAAACTGAAAAATCAAGCTCATCACATTTCTTCCAGTGCTCCAATCAGAGCCAGGAGGCGGGTCTTAGTGCTGTCAATCACCCTCCTTGTGCCGCTGGTTAGCATGGCCACCAATGATGGTGGATAAACTGTCTTTCTGTAACGTTAAGTTGTTTCTCCATCATTAGCATATTTACAAATGAGGTTGATTAACAGCGCTAAGACCCTCCTCTTGGCTCTGATTGGTTGTTTTTGGTTGGGAGCGGTGCATTTATTCAGACAGCGACAGCAGTTCAGGGAGGACCTGGAGAAGATGGATCTTTTCACAGATCATCTGTGTCATAAACTATCAAGAAATGTGGCGGTTTTAACAAATATGTAAAAAAAAAAAAAACAATTGTTTTTTACAAAATGTAAGTCGTTATAAAAGTATTCATACTCCTTGAACATTTTCATGTATGTTCACATCACAACCATACACTTCAATGGACTTTTCTTTCTGGGAATTTATGTGGCAAACCAGAACAAAATTGTGCATAATTTTGAAGTGGAAGGAACATCATACAAACATTTTGTCCATATGTATTTTAAACAAAATCCAGTACAAATAAAGCCCCGTCTAAATGGAAACGTTTCTTTTTTAGCTGTTTGAGCCTCTCTTCCATACAGAAATGGCGTTTTAGGGAACCCTAAGTGTTTTATTTTTCTTTTAAATGTTAAAATTTCCCCTTATGTATTCATGTGAAAAGCACAAATACCTCTTTTCTGAAAACGCTGTATGTATTAGTCCAACCGCTAACCTGACTTACAACCCAAAACGTGTCATATTCGTCATATATAACACCAACAATGGCAGATTACATGATCCATTTGTAGGTTTAGTTTTATAATCCAGTATTAAATTAACAACCACTGTTGTTGGTTGTTAATTTAATCTTAAATTCTTATGAATCGTGCATATGTTGGGATTCTTTGTAGTTTTCCTGCAGCTCTCAATTGATTTCACCAACTCATTGTGCAGCATTAAACCTTTTTAATAAGGTTAATGATTCTGTATAGGATTTTCTTTCAAGGTGATTCATGTAAGAAATCGACCACTCTACATGAAAAGCAGCTCTGTGTTAAGACATTTTTGAAAAATTTCAAATGTCTGTTGCATTTCAGATTTATTTTGTCTTCAGTAGATATTGCTGCTGAAGAAGTTGAGTTTGGGTTTCTGTTTTGACCCGAGTGTCCTGGAGAAAGCACAGAAATTCCCTCTGCAGCTGCAAAAGCACCAGCAAGCAGGATTTTCTTTTAAATCCTGCAGGACAAAAGGTTGGCTCAGAAAGCCTTTTTATTTGGCTCGGTGCTTTAAGAATCTATGCAAAAGCTTTCATGAGGCACCCAAGAGCGCCTGAGACGCGCAGTGGGAAAAACATGAAGGCAGGCGAGTCTTAAAACTCTGCAGCCATGTGAAGTCATATAAATTCAGGTGGACAAGATTAGATTTAAAATTCAACTCTGTTATATTTCTTTCCTGTTCTGCATTATATGGAAAAGTTTAACACTGACTAAATAAGTAAAAAAACACACCAGCCGTTTTGTTGTAGCCAGACCAGAAGAGCTTTGACATTATCCTCACGTTCGAGTCATCATCATCAGAACGAAATGTCGAACGGGAGAAAGCGGGGAGCCCCGTAAAACCTGCAACCTTTTTGCTCTGCATGCTCGGTTTTTCTACCGGAGTCCCTGCTGAGCCTTTCTCTGCAGTCATGGCGCCGGTTTTATCTGACATTTATGGAAGACGATTAGGTGGGATTTTCTGTAATCCGTGACAAACATACCTCTGTATCCCATTATACTGGATAGGATAAACAATCTTCCAGGCTAAACCCCAGGATCTGCTCTGGAGAAGAACATTGATGTTTTTTTACTGTCCATTGCTTTACATTGGATGTGTTATTTGCTGAAACTTGTAAAGTTTCAGTATTTGTCCCAAATACTATCAAGTATTATTGCTCTAGTTTCTAGTCCAAATATCATAGTATATTTGAAATAAAACAAAACTAACTTTCAAGTAGCTTATTAGCAAGATATTGAGCTTGGTATAAGTCAATAATTTCTTAATATTGATAAAGAAAGACTAGTTCCACGGGCACTTTTTAAAAAAAAAATTATAACAGAAAAATTCAATAATTGTAATGTTTCAGTTGTTGATTTTTGATACAAAGGACTTTGATTTGATTTGATAACATTGGGAAAAATGTCTTGTTATAAGTGGACAATTCTGCCAAAGGAACTAGGACGTTTTTTATATCAATAATACACATCACAGTGTCGCAGTACAGGGTTTCCCCCAGAAAACTCGCTAAGCCTGCTGCTCGATACGCTCGGTCAGACAGCTGGCCACCATGTTTTCGAGTTAAAAACTGTTTAAAGTTGACAGGAAATTTGAAAATATCACTTGATAGTTATGCGTTGAAGATTAATACCTTAACACCAACTATATAGTCTTTAAAAAGGCAATAATAAAAAAAGTAAATAAACAATGCTAAGCCTAGTGGGGACACAAGTTAAGCCTGGTGGCCCACCAGGCTTATAATACACTGGGAGAAATCCTGTATTACAATGATGCTCAAGTACTGGAGTTGATACCGCTGTTGTGACTGAATAATGCAACGTCTGCAATCTATTTACAAGCAAGTACTTAGGATTGTAATAAAGAAAAACGCAATACCTTTATTGTCAAATACTGATTAAATATATAATGCTCAACTTTAAATACTCTACAGTGTTGCAGCTTTCCAAAAATGGCTTCCCTCTGTTCATGCTATGGTCAGCCTTGGGAAACCGGGAACACTCATAAACAAGTTTTATTGTCCATTACAATGCTTCAGATTACCACACATTATTTTATTACCACATAATGGATAAAAATACAACTATATTAGTTGAAAACTAACTTGGACCAATTGTTAAATTCCCTTTAAATAAATTTGGTTTCTCAACATTCACAGTTCATACTGACTTGTGACATCGTTGGATAATTTTATTGGTCTTATTTATAATTCCTATTGTTTTATTTTTAGCAGTTGTCAGTTTTTATCATCCTTTCGCACCATTCTAGTGTAAATAGCTTTTGAGTTTGTTGATCAAAGTATTTTAAATGCCTTCAGCCATTATTAATAAGTATTCATCGCCACAGCAGAACCTGTTGTTGCACAACACTGTTTATTTTTACCCACCTTCAGGCCTGTGAGGATTTATTTATACCTCCATGGCGCTAAACTTTTTGAAAGTGCCTCCATGAAGTCGAATGGAGCCCAAACTAAGAGCTGTTGTGTGAAAATCTTTAGAAAAATGTCAACAGCTTTCTGCAAGTTTGCAGCCTCTAAGCTGCACTCTTAGCGTTAGAGAAAAGCCTTCAACCTTGAATAGAGCAACCGCCTCACAGGCCACCATATTTTGTTCTGCGCATCCAGAAATGTTGAAACGCTGTCTATCAGCTCCAGCCGCGGTACAACAAAAGCTTGTTTTTTTGGCTGCGGGAACAAACAGATCTTTATGCACCCCTCTGAGGCTGGAAGGAACTGGAGACGCAGCAGATTGCTTTCTCCTTTTTTAGTTATTTCCCCCCAAAATAACAATGATTCTTCCAGTTTTGTATGAAGTTATTTAAACGTCTCTGCTTCCAAATAAAGTAACAGGCTGAGTTGGCTTTAAACTGAAGCGTTTCTTTGTGAAATTTCTTCACAAAGAAAATATAACATAGTGTTTTGATTTATAAAGTTTAGGTTTTTACAATAGAAATAACCCAAATCAGTAAAATCAGCATGTTATTGTGCTTTTGTAATGTATAACTTGCCCCTGAGCGCGGTTTGTGTGGATCTCACATATAAAACATGCTTTATGCTTTTTCCGTGAGCCCGACAGAGAGAGAAACCAAACCATGACGCCCCATGAATATATTCTATTTGATATTTTCTGAGCTGCTTGATCTTGATCCTCTGCTTGTTTTCCTGGGCTATGAATATATTACGAGAGCACAAAAGAAAATAATTTCATTTGAAGAGAGAAAAACACTGGGCGACATGGTAAGAGCAGGCTGGGAGGGTTAGGAAGGCCACAGTTTTATCAAAACTACTTTTCATAAGTAGTTTTTGGATAACAGTGAAACTAGGACACCAAATTTTCTAACTTTATGCAGAAATCCGGCAGTTTTGTCTAAGTTTTCTGGTCGTTATCACTGTTGAACATTTTCACCGTTTGTTTACGTGCCACAGGAAGAAGGCGTCAGGTTTGGTCATAAATCATTTTGTAGGTATTTTGAGGTGATTTTGTCAATTTCTTTCCTTCAAGCTCCCAGAATCAAGTCATGCAAACAAAGACAATGTGGGAAAAAAAGGAGTTTTCCAAATTCCTCTCCTAAGCTGCACACTAATCCCATCAAAGGAGGACTAACGAAGGATGTTTTCATGGTGATTGAGGCCATTAGACTACAGACACTGGATATGGCACCTCAGAATGACTGTCTGACATTACTGAGCTCAAACCCACCAGGGAGAAAAAATATGTAATTATTCTCCTGATTTTTCTTGGATTTAAAAAAAAAAAGTTTTTGAGCACTAATCCACCTCTTAGGAAATGGGAATAGAGAGTGGATTGATGGTTCCATCATTTAAACCATATAATTACTTCTACTTTTTGAGCATAAAGTAAAATAATTTTTAATATACACATTTTTTAATTTAAATTCTTGAAATGGTATCTTTGAAATAAGTCTGAAAATCATCATTTCACATATCCACCATATCAGTATTTAAGGATTTTTATGTTTAAAGCAACTCCAAATTATTTGTGGGAAATCAATAACAATGATCGACACGTGATCAATATCAGCAGATATTGAGATGGCAGGACTGATTAAATTTTTTTATAATTTCGCTGTAGGGAAAGAAAAGGCTTTAGCTGCTCAACACCAGCTGAGCGAAGTTGGTGGCATTGACTGACTCATTCTTTGGTTACCTAGCAACTCACTCATTCTTTAGTTGCCTAGCAACGACCTGTTAAGTAACTGGCGCAGCAGCAGTTTAAGGTTTTGCCGCTGTGGCTCATAACTGCTTAAAAAAACCCAAAAAACAATGGTGTGGAAAGAAAACTGGATAAAACTGGGAAAGGTCAAACCACCTGTTTGGACGTATTTCAGTTATTTTAAATTAAAAAACTAATCAATAACTCAATATTTGCTGATATGAAACCCTTCTATTGGAATTTGGTTTTCAGCCACGTCGTCCAGCTCTATCTAGGTGTCAAACTCCAGTGCTGCAGGGCCACTGCCCTGAAACTTTTAGATGTGCCTCTGCTACACAACACCTGAATAGAATAATTAGGTCATTATTAAGGCTCTGGAGATCCGATCTACACAAGGAGGAGGTAATTAAGCCTTTTCATTCCAGTGTTTGGTACCTGTGGCACATCTAAAAACTGCAGGACAGCGGCCCTCGAGGACTGGAGTTTGACACCCCTGATCTAGCGCTACAATAGTTAGCTGCTCTTCGACATGCTATTGGCTGACATTTATAAGAGAACCAAACCAGGAGTGCCTTGTATTTTAGTTGGTGGTGGTTAGACCTCAACAGAAGATCGAAACCGTTACATTTTGACTGTTTGAAATATCACGTGATTGTAAGATATTCACTGATCTTACACTGGATCAAATCGTTTAGGATAAAGTCGGTGGGTTTTCACAAATGCGCTCAAAACTTTGTTCATATTCCAAACCAAATTTTGCACTTGCTGTGCTTCAAATGAAAAAGAAATGCAATTAAAATGACATGTGAATAAGTTTGTCCACGTGATCAGTCATTACAAAACAAGACTTCCTGTCGTCTTCTTTGTCATTTCTGCCAGTAGTAACATTCGGTTATTGATTATGTGTCTCCTGTGATGGGAAAGAAGTGTTTCCAGTGCAGTTTTGTGAAATAAAAACAAAACAAAATCTCATCCTAGCACCAAAACCTTCTTAATGAAATTGTCATGTTTCAATTAAGTGAATTTATTTTCAAAATGTCAATTCTAAAGTTAATAGAAATGCAGATGGTGTCTCTACACTTTATATTCCTCCCAGATCAAGAGTGTACGTATATTTGACGATATGATTACATTAATTGCTGAGAAATGCAAAGATTAAAGAGCCAAATGAGGTGAAGTGCCTATTGGGCCATTGAAAGTCACCGTTGGGTGGAAGGGAGAGCTATAAAGCAATTTCCATATTTCTTGGCTGAGAGAATAAACTCTGAGATTGATGGCGTCATTTGGCATAATTTCACTCCACTGCACAAGCAGACACCAGCAGAAGAAAGGCTTTTTCATCTGTTTGAAATCTGTTACACACCTTGACTGTGTTTTGTGTACGCAGCCTCTCAACAGGAAACAATCCTGGAAACATCTTGTCAGCATTATAGAGACAAATGTTTCTAAATGCCACTTTCTGACACTTCATTTTCTGTACCTCTGCACACCTTATGAATGTTTCTCTGGGCTATATCTCTCGGTCTGTGTTCAACTCAGCATGTAAGCCCAAAGATGCATATTAAGGTTCATCACTATGATTTGCCAATAAAAGTGGTCGGAGTGGAGAGGACTCCAACGTCAGCCGGTGGCTATTCATCTCGCCGGAAACGGTGTTTAATTTAAGCCAGCTGCTTAGCGGAGAGCTCGCTCTGCATAATCCATCACTGCTGCGGCACAGATGACACCATCATTTGATTTCTCATCAATATCACACATGAGAACTGCTGAGCCCTTAAAATGCCACGCAAGGAGATCCCACAGCCGAAGGGTTGGGGGTTACAGAGGCGGCGGAGCTGTTTTTATCTTACAAAGAGCTTCATTTCAGGCACTGATAAAAGCCTGTTTGGATTTTAGAAAAGCTCTTCTTGCTTAAAAAAAATGCTTTAGTCTAATTTTAGTCTGTACAGTCAGAAAAGTGCTTCTTTTTATCTCAAGAAGGGCATTTTTAACTTACCTTTTGAAGGATATATATAAATCTATGTCCTATCATCTCAAGAAACGGGAAATAAGTGAGACTGTTTAATCTGCGCTGCTGCGCTCGGCTCTTTTTATATCCGCCATCAAACAGTCCTGCAGCACAAACTGAAGGGAAAAGACTTTCACAACTATCACAGCAGTATGTTGGGCATATTCGCGTTGGACTTATTTTAACCTGGTAAATAGAGTCCAAACAGAGCATGCAGTTTAGTCTAATTATAAATCCAGCTGTTCTGTGAAGGTTTGTTAGGGAATAAACGGCATCATGAAGACTTAGGGACGCAGCAGAGGAAGCTGTGGAGACGTTTAAAGCAGATTTAGATTAGAAAACAATATTTTAAGCTTTGGAAAACATACAGCACTTTGTTTAGTTCATCATCTGAACATTTAAAATCAACTGAATCTAAACCCGGGGTTTGAGACCATGCTTTGTAACTTTGGCCAAAAATTCCTAAAAAAAAAAAAAAGAAGCAATGTTTTAAATACTGATTTTAGATGTTAAAACTATATATTTAACAATAATGTAGTCTGTTTAGATTTTAAAAAATGCCTTCTGCCCAGGTCCCTCTTGAAAATGAGTTCCAGATCTCAATGGGGCTTACCTGGTTAAATAAAGGAAATAAATAAAATATTTATTTCATGAACGTTGTCTTGTTGTTCATGCTGCAATGCATTCTGGGCAAATGATGTCTAATGGTCCAAATGAATGACACTTACCTCTGGTTGGACTGTGTGATCCGGTAAGTATTTCTATAGCTCTGGATCCGGTCGGATCTGTGGTTTCATATTCAGCAATAGCAATTAGCTCCGTTAGCATTTAAAAAGCTTCCACCGCTTTCTGTCTGATGTTTCACTCCAGCAACAGTTTAGGTGCTTTGTGGCTTTTATTTTTAGCTCGTTAAGGTAACAATCACCTGTTGGAGCCGTTGTCAGTTTTGCTCGTACAAATGACTCAAAGTCTTCTGGAGAGAAAATGTTGTGTTCAGCTCTTTCCCACTGAGCGCTTCTTTTTTTGTGTGGGAAATGATGCAGATTCACCTCACTGTTCTGTTTTTATTTTTTTATTTCAGCCAACAGTGACACAGTGTGACATTATCTAAAATTACACCAGCCAAACGCAACGATTAATAACAACTCGGGTAAAGTTAGGCTTCCTGTGTTCACTCTGTAGGTCCCAGTACAGAATGAACCAAAACGCATCATCAACCCATCGGGTGAAAACATGGATACCTCCATGGTGAAAAGTAAAACAAAAGATGTACATTTTTGAAGTAATTATGAGTTTTAGCGTATCACAAACAGCAATTTTTTAGTTACCATATTTAGGCCAACATGTTCAACTAATCTTGGATCCCTCTAAGATGTGAAGATAATAAAAAAATATTATTTTTTGGTCTGTTGGTTGCAAACTTGGCTTTAGCTGGAAGGAAGGCAAAACCTTGACCTAAACCGACAGACTAAAGAATGGAAGGAAGAAAGGCCGGCGGAGGTGAACACAGAACAATCCTGGTTCATTTTCGGTTAGAGTAGAACAGAATGGGATATGCAGAGGCAGGTTGTGTTGCCAACAAGTGATTTATTCTCTTTTTCCCACTTGAATTATTCCCTTTGATGCTGTTGTTCCTCAGAAGAGAAGAAACCTGGAAACCAACACACTCTATCTTTTTGATTTCCACCTACAGAAAGCCGAACACATACTGTACCTCCACATCACAAAATTCCCACTCGCAAAATCTGGTTAGAGCAAAGCGAGCACAAAGAGAACGACTTCCTACACCGCAGCACGGCTGTCAGCGCCGGTGAATGACGAAATGTGGGTTCTTGAATATGGGATTTGTGTTCATCCTTACATCTGCGCCAAACTTCACACAAAAGATGAGTTATTAGCTCATGCGACCGAGTTTTACACCTGTTAGAAGCTGTTTTCTGTACCTGCACCTGCTTGCAGGGAGCAATAGGCTGGAATACCAAGAGAAAACGCAGAATTTATGCAACTGAGATTCAAACAGAGATTCAAACCCAAATACAAATAAATGCTTTTACATTTCTTATTATGTTTACTTCCATGTAGGCCTGTCACAATAAGCATTAAATCAATTCATCACATGATAAATTAAAGCAAACTTAATCATTTCCATTTCTCTCTTTTGTATCAGTGGTAAAGTCTTCAGTCTGGTGCTTTAACATCAACTAGCCTTTTTTCCGTTACAGTTTTGTTCACTGAGAGTTAATAATTCATTTGATTTGTTGTTTTGTTCATTTATTTTGGATATTTAAAATGTCTTCCAGTTCCAGTGTTACATGTTCATTTAAAGTTTATTGATCTTTGAGAATGTGTTATATTACTTAAAAATGGTCTCAAAACAACAATATTATCATTTATCACGATAACTTTTGTTACAATCCATCATCCAGAAAGATTTGTTAATGTGACAGGCCTGTGTCAAGTATGTATGTAATAATTTTGGAAATTACATAACATTTCTACGCTGCCATCATCCAAATGTAGTAAGAAACCCTTTTCATTGTCTTGCACGTGGGAAAGAAGTCAAGTTTAATCCTAGATTTAATCCTAGTACCAAAAGTCATGACAAGTTTCTTTGTTGAACTGTGTAAGAATCTCATTAGTTTCCAAATCCTCCGTCTTTTTGTGACAGTTTTCCAACTGGAAAAGCTGCAGATGAGGCAGAGGAGCAGGAGGCTTGGCAGCTCTGCTGGTAGCAGAGTCTTAGTTAAAGTGCAACAGCAATCCAAACTCCCCAGCAGAACTGCCTCTGCATCAAGAAGACATCTTTTTCTTTTTGTTTTGACATTTTCTTTTAAGTAACTCAGACACATGCTTGAGAAAAATCCCACTTTCACCACAGGTTTTCCTCCTGCGAAGCAGATAATATTAATTACAACATTTTCCTAAAGTCGTAAACTCATGCGCTTTTCAGTGAGATAAAGAGATTTTTGTTTGGAATTAAATCTCCTGGAAATGGCGAAGCATCAAGCAGCTGTTGAAAAGTCGTTAAGCTTCAAGGACGAATACAGCCCAAGAGATAAAAATGATCACACTTTGCTTTAATAACGCCACATTTTATGTCGCTGACATCAAGCACACGCTGGCGTTAATGTCATTTATGAATCTTATTCACCAACTGAGGCTAATATTGAGAATTTACACTTTCATTAATGGGCTGTTGCGTCTCTTACTCACAGTTTGTGTCAGATCTGAATAAGTAATGTAGTTTTGGGCCAGGATGTTCTGTTCTTTAGAGAAATTCTGCATCTATTTACTGTCTAGTAGAGGTCTGGCTTTTGTTGTTTTGAAGCTTCTTTGTCTTTTAATTTTTGCTGTCACCACATAGATAGACAGATAATGATTCTCCAATCTTCTTTTTCAGATTTCTTGAATGACAGACCTCTGATCATCATAAAACTAAAATATCCAAAGCATGAAATTAGCTAGCTAACATTTCAAACTAGCATGTTATTGTCAAAAACAACTAAACAGCCATTTCTGTCGCTCTATTCAATCCTATCATCTCTCACTTCCGACGTCTGTCGAGTGATTAAGTGACGTAGTTACAAAGGGTCAATAATGAGAAGACACATAATGTCAAGATTAAATCTGAGTCATTATTTAATATGCAGATGATACACAGCTCTATGTTACGATGCCCCCAGGTGACTCCAACCCATCACTGAACAGATAAATGTGTGGATGTGCCAAAACTTTCTCCAGCTGAACAGAAACAAAACTGAAGTTATTATTTTTGGTCTTAAAGAGAAACAATCTAGAGTCAAAGCACAGAAGCACAGCTTCAGTTATTAGAACTAAAAACCAGCGATCAGGCCTGAAACCTGGGAGTAGTGATGAACTCTGACCTGAACCTTCAGAGTCACATAAAGACGGTTACAAAGTCGGCCTTCTATCACCTGAAGAACATCTCCAGGATTAGGGAACTAATGTCTCAGCGAGATCTAGATGTGTTTATGTTTAGTTGCAACAGTGTCTTATGGAAACAATCAATCCTTCAGCTGCAGCTGATCCAGAACGCAGCTGCTGGCGTTCTGACTAAAACCAGGAAGTTAGAGTACATAACACCAGTTCTACAGTCCTTCCACTAAGAGAATAGACTTTAAAATTCTGCTAGTTTATAAATCACTGAACAGCTTAAGACCACAACACATTAAAGATCTGCTGCTGTTGTGTCAACCTTCCAGACCTCTCAGGTCTTCTGGTTCTGCTCTCATCCAGAACCAGAACCAAACATGGAGAAGCAGCATTCAGCTTCTATGCACCACAAATCTGGAACAAACTTCCAGAAAACTGCCAAACAGCTGGAAAAGCTCCTTTAAACCCAGAGTTAAAGCACATGAGTTTAGAGTTGTTTTTCAAACATCATAAATGAAACATTGATAAACATTCTGATGTGTCATCCTGCCACTAGACAAAATGTTATTTCATTTGTTGACTGTATTTTTTGTGTTTTTATGATGTAAACACATTTCAGATTTTTCATGCGGACCGCCCCTGATGTAGATATTAAATAAGATGTGAGGAAAACCTGACTGATGTGATTTTTTGGGGTAAAATTTTACAAATCCTTTCTCAGCCTGGAAGGAAAGTGATGAGACTTCAGAACTTGAAATAAGAACATTTCTGTTTTAAAAGCTACTAATTTTGAACTTGACAAAACCACATTGAAGTCTCATTGAAAAGAAAAAGAAAAGACCCTGAAGGCCATCCATCTTCATGTCACACCTGTGTGCCAGCCAGTGGTGTGTGAAGGTGGTTAACACCAATAATGTGCCTTTGTCTGTTGACAGTTCTCACGGAGCAGAAAAGGCTGACTGATCTGCAGTAATAACTATCCTTCTGCAGGAACGCTGCAGATTGATGGTGCTGATATCACTGTGTCATGGACTGGAAAGATAAATTATGACTCTCAGCATATTGGTGGGGAAATTGGTGATTCTGCTCCTGGGTGTGCAGAGAAGTATGATAATATCAGCGTCTGATGTGAAATAGAGTTGTTTGTGTCGCTGTTTACTGTGGTGCTTGTAAAACAGCAGAGGAGGACATGTTTCATGATCCTCTGCACAGCTAACGCTAAAACCCGTCCCAGTATTATGTCTGTAATTCAAGTCTTTGCAAAAATATTCATAACTTTTGATTTTATCTCATCTTTTCGAGTTTGGAATAAAATTAACGCACAGTTTTCAACATACTTTATGCAACTCCAGCTGCAAATCTTTGGTGTTTTTTAGAGGCTGACATTTTCCCAATTCCTCTTTGCAATCTGAAGATCAGTCAGATTGAAGGGAGAATATGTGCTAGCATATTTTTTATAAAGTCATGGCTCAAATTAAGATGCTTTCATTGAAACGAATGAGTTGCACAGCAAAAACAGAAAATCTCACCAAATGGTTTTAGTACATATATCTTCGTACTGTTGAAATAAAACAAAACTCACAAATAATCTTTTGCAAAATATAGGGGATTGTTTTAAGCCAATAAGTTGTTAATATTCATTTAATGAAGTATTGGTTCTGACATATAACAAGATATTTTTCTCATGTTTAAATGAAATAATCTACCAGTGGAACTTGTGCTTTTTTATGAATATTAAGGAATTATTGACTTGAACTCCTATATCTTGCTAAGAAGTTAATGGTAAGTTAGTTTTCTCTTATTTCAAGATATTTGCACTAAAATCTACACAAAGGCATGTTGTTGGATTTTCTGATTTTGCAGGCTGCTTCTCTAAAGCTGCGTTCACACACCAGATATTGATGGTGAATTCTGGTTTAAATGCGATCACAATCAAACTAAAGTGTGAACAGTTTAGGACGCAAAAGCAAACCACAAGCGTAGAAGAAGAACGTCAATGTCACACAGCTGCACCTGGTTCTACGCTTCGCTTCGTTCAGAGGGTCTGACTCTCGGTTGTCCAGAAATGATTGTTTTCTGGAGGAAACAGAAATGCTGAGCCAAACAAGATGGCCGTTAATGTTAGCTCAGTCATTTGGAAGTGTAGCTAACTCGAACTGAACCTCGTCGTTTACGCTGCCATTGCTAAAACTACAGAAAGCACAGAAAATCAACACCATCATTCACAACTTCTCTTTCTGTTCGCTAATTTGTAACTTAGGAATCCAACCATAGGAATCCAAGTGAATGGGAGAAAACCCAGACAGTCTGCAAAGCCAGATTAGAATCGAGCTGAATTGTGCAGGAAGGCAACAACCAGGAATCGATTTTAAAGCTGTTGAGCGACAAAGACTTGACAGAATGATCTCCACTAAACTGTTTAGATACTTTGGTAGAGACTCTATTTTTTACCACCGCATTTATAAAAATATGCAGAATTTACCTCCTACTTTCATAATCGCATGTTTAGTTGGTAATAGGACAGTCGACAAAGGAGAAACTGATCAGGTGTAATTGATGGAAAATATGTAAATGAGTAACCTTTGAATTTCTCAATGGGTTAATTGTGTTGGTAAGATCAGAACAAGCCAAAAAAAATTATAGTACGACTCATAGTGATGGTCTTTTTTGGAGCATTGAATGCAATTTTTGGAGAAAAGTCTGTTTGGATGAAAAATTTCTGAAGTTTTCCATACAACTTTAATTTTTCGATTGAACAGGGTTCTGTGAGATGTTCTCTACTAATGGTCACTAAAGTTCTCTAAACCTCTGAATCCTTCACAGAACAACCAAATTTATACTGAGATTGTCTTACAAATTAATCGTCTCTGTTCCACTGGATTTAATTTAGGATTTTCAGAGTAAGATGTGAAAAGGTTCGAGAGGAAACACGAATAAAACATTGTTTTCTGTTTACCTGAACCATGAAAAATTAGAAATGTTTACTTTCAGGCAAAGAAAAACACATTTGGATCATTTAATAGTCTACAAAAGACGCCAGTTAAACTGAACTGGCGTCATTCACCTTTTCTTAAGGTAGCTCTGTTATAACAAATATACAAAAAGGAGCAAAATAATGAAGAATATTCTTTTTTACTCTACAGAAAAAGTCCTGAAGATGTCTTGATTTCAGACACCGACTGATCCCAGCAGCAGCTCCTTCTTCTTGCTGTTCTTATTGAAGCAGAAGATAAGATTTCTACCTGGATCAGAGCTGCCTTTATGTGATTTATTCTTTGCTGCACTGGACACAGATACGGCAACCTCCTGCTGACAAAAATCTGATAAACCTGCACATCGCTTTCACATGTGTTGCTCCTGCTTTCTGCCAAGGTGTCTTTGGTAACAATGTGGTCAAAGCATTAAAATTCAGACGTCTTTTAATGCATCAACACTGAAATCAAACTTTTACTTAGTAGGGGAATAAAGTCCACACTAATTTTGTGATATTTTGTGTTTTTTACATGATAGGTGCCCTAAAGAAATAACTGAATCACTTTTTAGATTTAATATTTTGAGATAACTTGGAGACACAGCAGTTTATTTTCTGTCACTTTTCAAAATGGGCAAAACAAGAACGCATCTAAATCAAGTGAGGCGGTTATGTGTTTTTCAAATACAGCCAGTAAATGGGTACAGAAATGTATGGGGTCACATTCCTGCCAAAAAAATAAAGGCTTTTTATTTGTTTTAAGCAATCGCGATCTGATATTAATATCTGTATTGATTCAGATGTTGAAAAAATATATAGATTGGTTATCTGTGATAATGTGCCCGATCCATAGCGATGGATCTTTTCAATCTAATTCTATGCTTTGTGCTCTGAAAATGCTTTATTATCAATTTTACATTATATTTAGAGTTCCTAATTGGACTTTCTGAACCATTTGAAAGTTTTGTTCCAGTTTGTTTTTTACATCAGGGTTTCCCTCAGTGTATTATAAGCCTGGCGGGCCACCAGGCTTTATTTGTGCCCCCACCAGGCTTAGCATTATTGTTTCTTTTAATTATTGCCTTTTTCTAAGACTTTATAGGTGGTGTTGAGGTATTAATATCCAGTCTTCCAAAGATGCATAACTCTCAAGTAATATTTTAAAATTTATTGTTAACTTTATTCATTTTCTAACTCAAAAACATGGCGGCTGGCTGGATGAATGACTGGCCTTCAGCTCAAATCCATTGACAGCCTAGTAACAGAAAGTGATGTGGATTCAAAGTGTAGAAGAAGAAAGAGGTGAAGAAGGGTGTAAAGAAAAGGAAAACTTGGTGATTTTCCTTTTCCTTACCTTCTTCTTCCACTATTAGGATAAATCCTGTGCTGGCTGTCACTGCTTTCTGATTCACAGCTTGACAGCTTGGTTCAGTTATCACACTGAGCTGGAAGCAAAGACAACTTTTATACTTGTATCTTTGTCGCTTCATATCAGATAATTACATTTCGTCTTTTCGGTTTGATTCGATCTGCACTTATCTGCTGAAACTCACCAGTTGAACCACAAATAAGTGATAAACTCACACAGCTGCAGTTTAATGTAAATTAAACCTCCGGGGGGCTTTGAATTTCAAAACTGAGTTCAGATTTAGCTCATTGTTAAACCTAAAGATTTCATTTTAAGATATATTTGATTATTTTTCTTGGTGTTGCAGTTTCAGAGGTTTATCTACATTTTTCTTGGGGGTTTCATAGAAAATTTTAAACTTTTCAAACTCAAAAATTGTATTTTTTGCTTTTGACTTTCTGAGATAAATATCAAAATTTCTGTTACCTGGAAAAAAAACAACTTTTTTAAACTCAGAAGTTTTAAATTTTTTCTAGACATTTTCTGTGATAAATGTCAAAACTTACATTTTTTTCTAGAAAAATTAAAATTTTTCAAACTCATTTTTAGTTTTGCTGAAAATTTCTTAGATTAATCTAAAAAATTCAGTTAATTTAATGTTTTTCTAGAACATTTCTGAAGTAAATGTCAAAAAATATATTTTTTTTGGCTAAATTTTTTTAAAAATTTTTCAATTTCAGAATTCTTTTCTAGAAAATTTCTGAGTTTTTTTTGGTCTACAATGACCCTAATACACCATTGTAATATGGAGACAGACATAAACCACATTTTATTTTTTTAAAGTGGAATAAGTAGGTAAATCCTAAAAAGACATTTATACTAATGGAAATAAACTAAACAGTTTATATTTACGCAAAGTCAGTTTAATGACTTTAATGACCCAAGAAAATCCTGGTAAAATCTATTTCAGATTTTGAGATGCTAATCAGCTGCTGCCAGTGCTAAAAACAACACAAAACCACGGTTACACATCATAGCAAACGTCTGAAAGCAAAATAGTAAGACAAAAATCCTTTAGTTTATCCATCAGAAATCAATAAATAGCAAAAAAGCAGCTCTGCAATCTGGTATCAATACTTTAATTTATTCTATTTTTCTTTGTTGATGCATTAGGAAAGCTTTTTTTTAATTTTTCTTTACAAAAACTTTGGACAGAAAAGAAAAAATAAATAACATGTTTGATAAAATTAGAATACTTTCTGGGAAGAAAGAGCAAGTTTCAGAATCTGATTATTTCAAGCAAACATCATTATGCATAAGCCTGGCAGTAGCAAAGCAGAAAGTAGCACGTCCAATAAATATGTAAGATACAGTCGGGATGAAGAAAGAAGGCATAAATCTCCCAAGACCTGCATACCAATAGGTTGGGAAATAAATATGATTTATGAGGTGCCAATGAAAAAAAAAAAAAAAAAAGAACGGGAAGAAAAGCATCTTTTATTGAAAAACTGACCAAAACTTTTCAAACAGCAAGACACAAAACTAAACACTTTTAAAATTTAATTAGGTTTTTTCAGTTTAAGAAACAGAATCTGGCTCTATTAGATGTTGGAAACTGAATTCAATCTTTTTGTTTTGTTGCTATATACCTTGAGGTCACCCTGACTCTGAACTTGTCCAAATTGAGAGAACATAAAAGTTACTTAAAGGTGACATATTATGCTTCCTAGAACAGGTTAGCATAAGTCTATGAGCTATACAGAACATTTTTTAGAAAATCTTTGGCACAAAATTATTCTTAATGAGATTTTAGTCTGGTCCGTTTTGCCTCTTTTGAGCTGTTTTAGGACGTCTTGTCTCTTTAAATCCAAATAAGCCGCAGCTGGCCACGCCCCCCAACTTGATTGATTACACTTGCACATAAAAATGGTTTCAAACAGATGCACAGTTATACAACCGTACATCTGTGAAAAGCAGAAGTGGATCCTCCTGCACAACAAACAAGAATGCAGCAAGTGGTTTCTGGCTGCTAAGTCAACAATAAAACACTTGTCTTTTCCAGCAGCCATTGTACAGCACATACAGTGTAAAGCCAGCCAACCAAACATGCTGGAGCTCTTCTTGCGTTGCTTGCTAATGGGCTGGGCTTTGCTGGGGTTGCCAGGTGACGGGCGGAACTCTGCTGGAGTTGCTAGGTGACAGACGGAACTCTGGTGGGGTTGCTAGGTGACGGGCGGAACTCTGCTGGGGTTGCTAGGTGACGGGCGGAACTCTGCTGGGGTTGCCAGGTGACGGGTGGAACTCTGCTGGGGTTGCCAGGTGACAGGCGGAACTCTGCTGGGGTTGCTAGGTGACGGGCGGAACTTGGTGATTTGTGATATTACATTCTGGAGGTTTTTGAAATTGCTCATTTTCCATATTTCAAAAAGACATTAACTTATTGCCAAAAACTGACTACGTGTTTTTTGTTTTTTAGTACCTGGGCTGCTTTTAGAAGCAGTAAAAATCCAAGTAGAAGTACAAAGAACGTTCAAAATATGAATTCTGCGCAATACGTCCCCTTTAATGCCAATGGGTGTGTATGAAAAACTCATTTTCCAATCGGTCTGATCCATCAGAATTTCCCCATTGGTATTCTTCATTATCGAGCCCCTTTATTAATTAGTGTACATCACATTAACAGTTTTATTAATCCACCCTATGGATCTTTGTGAAAGTTCGCCTCTTTTGAAAGTGTGTGTGATAGCGGGATAAACCCGAAGGCATACAAATGAGTGTGAACAGATTGGCCCTTAATTAAACGGCCTCAAGCAGCACCAGCTAATTTCACACAAACACTTCCACACCAGAAATCATGCTTCGCAATCAATAAGGTTGTCATGGCGGCCCCTGTTCCCAGCTGGGACTGGGAATACCAAGCAGGCAAACTATTGTACGTCAGCACTGGTGGCAAATGGAGTGTAAACACACATTGAGGCGCAGCAGAAACTCGCCTTCTTGCATGTAGGCTAATTTTTTTATTCACAGCTCAACGAGTGAATTTTTTGGTTTCTGTATTTTTTATTTTTTGGGTCAGCACAAACTGCGAAATTGAATCCCATTAAACACTAAACAGACAGAACTCAGTTTAATTTAACATCAAACTTGTTGCGGTTTTTCATTAAGCTAGCTCTTACATGCATCTGCATTTTATCCTGCAGAAGCTGTAAAGTATTTCACACAGAACTGCTCCTGCCGTAATGAGAAATTAATGAAAAATTGCATTTTAAATGAAAAGGAGCGCAATAATTTCCATTCTGATTACTTATATATTTTTGAAAAGCAATTTTATTTATTGTTTTTTATTTTATTTTGGATAAAATAAATTCCAGTTTTCTGGTCTTTGAGGCAAAACTTGCAGTATTATCAACTTATGACTTGAAAATGGTCACAAAACAACAATATTGTCATTTATTGCAGTAATTTTGTTTGGCTACATTTTCATATTCAAGGCAGTTAGATTGGATTTTAAAGCAAGGATTGGTCCACTGTAACAGATTTTTTTCTGCTTTGTTGCCACAAGTAAATGTTTCAGATTATCAAATAAGTTTCAATAAAACACAAATATAACTACAAAAAGCAGTTTTGAAATAATTTCTAAAATTCCTACAATTATAGTTACTGCTGTCAAACTTGTCACATCTATTTGCATCATTTGCAAACTATATTTGCAAGTTATCTTTGTTTGGTTTTGGGATTTTACTGAAGTATTTACGACGTATTGGGGTCGAAAAAACTCATAAACCTTTAAATTAATTTATGACATTTTCTAGAAAAGCAAGAAAGTTTCTGAGCTTGAAAAGTTGTAAATTTACTATGATTTACTAGATTACTTTTAGAAATTATTGTAAATAAACAAAACAACTTTGAAATTTCAGTTTCAATTGACTGTTGGTCATATTTTGATCCGTTTGAATGTGTAATTTTTAAATATTAAATGGTTGATAATTTTATCAGTTACTCTTTTTTTCACTAAATACTTTTTTACTCTAGAGTAATTTCTTGGATGGATATTTTATACATTTACTTGAGTAATTTTATTATGTTTATTTAAAAAATAAATTTAAAGTTTTATATAGAAAGAAACTGATTTGGAAAATGTGTCTTTTGCCTGATTTTGTTATTTTTAATTATTGTCATTTTGCTTGTTAAATTACCAAAATTTCCACTTAAATATATATTTTTTGTCCATCCGATGATGTAATTTTTAAATACTAAATGATAATTTGATCAGTACTTCAGACTTTTTACCAAAATACTTTTTTCCTCTTGCATAATTTCTTTGCCGGCTACTTTTGACTTTTACTTGAGTAGAAATACATTAAAGTATTGATACTTTTCCTTAAATCTTTGGTACTTTCCTCTGTTTTGTCCCATCTTACCACATTATTTTGCTCAGTTCACATAAATTTGCAGCTACACATCAGACGGCGCTTTGGCAGGTAGTTTTGTTTTTAAGAACAAATGAGGGAGGAAAAAACCAAAGCAGTTTGACCTGATAGGACCGGCTACATAAAGTAGCTGCTGCTGCAAAATAACAAGAGATTTTCTCAGTTGGAAAGGGAGGAAATGCCACTGATCGCTTATCGGTGTGGTCAGGAATATTTCACACTAAAATATTGAGAATGCATTGAGAAAATCAAGACCAAATGGATTTATTGGAGTTTAGAAAATTCACTTAATGCATCCGTGAAAACTAGGAAACCCAATTGTTTATGTTCTGTTTTCCTAAAGAGATCAAATTTAGATCTTTTTCTTTGAGGATCAAAATGCAGGAGGTTTTCCTCCTCGTCTCTGTGTTGTCCAGTATCCAGTCCTCATTATGAGATGATCTGAAGGTCAGAGGGAACTCTGACAGCAGAGAGGTGAATCTGTCTCTCTGATGTCCTCACCTGTCAGGTTGCTTCAGCGACGTCGAGCGGCTGACAGCCGGACGTCCAGACTGACCGACAGCTGATAGCTTCTGTCAACAGACTGATTTCAAGGAGCTGGGGAGACGGGCTGAGCGTTCACATTACGGAGAACAGCGCTAGACCAAAATGATGAAATCTTTAATGTAGAACATCATGTAGTCTTAAAGGACTAGAGAAACTCATCCATTTGTCTTTAGTTGCATTGATTTCTGCAACAGTTTTGTCCTAAATGATCAAATCCTTCAGCTGCAGCTGATCCAAAATGCTGCTGCTGCTGAGGTTCTGACTAAAACCAGGATAATAAGATAACATCACCCAGACTTTAAAATACTATTGTTAATTTATAAATCACTGAACGGCTGAACCTGGAGGTGTTGTATCAACCCTCCAGGCCTCTCAGGTCTTCTGGTTCTGATTCTGCTCTGCATCCAGAACCAGAACCACCATGAATTAACTGGCAAACAACTTTGGAAAACATTTTCAGTCGCTCTGTTCAACACTCCCATCCCTCTCTTGCGACGTCCATCAGGGTTGATACAGATATTAATATCAGAAATGTTTTTCTTCACATTTAAATATTCATCCAACTTACTGGGTGGTTTTTCTGCAGGGCTTTAATTAGGACATTTCCACTGACGATCCAGAGCCTCTCCTGCAGCTGGTCTGTAAGCAACATGTTTATTTCTCTGCACATTCAGAGCCTCGCGGTGAAAACGAGTCGCAGCTCGGCACCAATCTGCCCTCCTAACGCCTGGTTATTAGCTTCTAATCGAGCCCAAACTGATCCACTTCCTGTCTCTGAGATCCTGACTGTAACTTCACTGCTAGTTTGTCACTTTTCATCTGGGCAACAAGTTGAAGCAGACATGCAGCTTTTTCTACAAAAATAACAAAAAAACTGAATACATTTCAGATTCATATGATAGTTGTTTCATTTTTAAGGAATCTAGAATACTTTGATTCATTAATAAGGCTTCTTTCTTTCAGTACAAAAACAAAGTTGCTGTGAAAAATACTTAAAATTAATTTATTTTACACAGGAATGTGAATTAAATCAATTCTTAAAAAGCTGATTAAACAAAGAATCAGAAAACTTTCTAGTTGAAAAAAGTTAAATAAAACACAGAAATTAGAAATGATCAAAAGTCTCTTTAACCCAATTTTTCCTTCCACTCAACTTTCTTTTATTTATTTGAATGCATTCAGCTTCTTTAGCAAAGAGCCTCATTATTCTACTTGTCAACTGTTGATTGTCAATTTTTCATTTAAGAAAAAGTCGGGCGGCTAAGCTAACCTAATAGCCTAATACTTTTAATTTAAGTTACAGAATTTATGCAGAAACCTTTTTTATTCAAATATAAACAGATGGAATTTGATGCAGTATAGAATAAAATATTTAAATACATTTTCTGTTGTTTTTTTTTTAAAACTCTTTTTAAATAATAGAAATCCTCATTACAATAAAGGAGGAATAAACAGAAGAATAATATATAAATAATATAAAATAAAAAGCAATATTTCTGTAATGATCTTTAATTAAAAGTGAAATGGATAAAATAAAACAATATGCACCTTTAAGTTAAAATAAACGTGACCATTTTCTTAACAAATGTACAAAAATACATTAAATACATAAAATAAACTGTTACAACAAAACTGAAAATAAAATTTAGTTTATAATTAGATTATATGTTTAATCTGAAGAAAAGGCTGAATTATTAAAGATAATGAGTTTTTGCAAAAATATTCCAGCATAAAGTTAAAAACAGTGGAAATATATCACTTTGAGTTTTACTTTTACTGAAACACCAAATCTATAAATGTTTTGGATTATTTGTATTTTTTAAGCTGTGTGGCATTGCAGCGGTGAACTCGCAGCTTTCTGCCCCACAGTCGCTGCAGTGGAGTGGGCGCTGAGGCTGACAGGCGGAGCCGTCACAGCGGAGATGCGCTTGCGCATTTCTGCGCAATTCCAAACGCGTCTCTCCACCAGCCGGAGCCGCTTGGAGCTCCAAAGCTTCTCCAAACAACTGGGATTTCTAACCCGGAGGAGTGAACTTATCCACGGATTTTACTCTCATTTAACCAGATCTCAAAGCTGGACTTCATCTTAGCGCACAGGAGGATCAATCAGCGATCAATCAGCGCGGCGCACCTGGTAATTATCACCCGAACTCCGCACCGCTCTCTGATCCAACTTCATCTTTCTCCAGCGCTTCGCTTTTTGCTGTTTTTTTTTTTTTTTTTTTTTTTTGCAGAACTTCCCAGCATGAATCAAACCGCGGGAGCCACCAATGCGTACCGCAGATGCTCCAAAGGAGGGAAGGTGAGCGGAACTTTCTGGGACAAGTTTGGGTTTGTTCTGAACGCGCCGCTAATTAACGCTGCAGCGCGTGGAGGGGAAACATGGCGGAAGCTCCGAGTTGGGGCTTCACGCAGCTTTCGGCTCGGTTTGACTTCTGTAATGAATCAGGGCTCAAAAAATTGAATTTGGAAACTTTTTGCTGATGAAAACTGAACTTTTATATAAAACTTTTCTTAAAATATAGCTGATTTTATCAATGTCTGTCACTGGTTTTCTCAATTCTTTCTCATGTTTTTATAATTTCATTTTGTAAATAAACGTGAGTTATCTGGTTAGTTTGGACCATTTTTAACAGGAAGGTGAAATAATCCGGTCCTGGTTGTTTTTTCTTCTTTATTTACTGTTTCTTGTGACCTACATTACTTCCTCTGCTGCTGAGAGGAGAGATGGAGGATGTGGGAGGACACAGCAGCATGGCTGTCTAGAACCAGGCTCTTCCTCTACAGATGTGCTTCTGTCAGCATCAGCGCAGATGACGAATGAATGCTTATCATGAGAATACATGACACCTGCATGGAGCCTCCACAAGCCGACTGGTGGAAATATCGATTTGTGCTGCTGCGAGCATTGATGGAAGAGGTTCTGTTTAGAAAGTCTGCTAAATGACTGGTGAGGCGTTTAGTGTTCGCTTTAATGAAAACTGACAGACTTGTTTGTTTTATCAATGGATTTATAGGGACTTTTCTTTATGCTTCCTATATTTTTTGCTTTTTTATTGGGATATTCTTATGTTAGTTGTTTTTTATGCGTCTAAGAGGCTCAAAGCAGTTCAATATTCCCAAAATTTCTTCCCATTTTCTCCAGGAGTGCTCTGATAATCCTGACATTGGGGGCTCAGCCCACTGCAGGCATTTGTACTTAAGGAGAGGATTGAATAATACTTTTGTTTTTACTGAATATATATATATATATATATTTTTGGAAGTTTTGTCTTATTTTTACATATTTGACATTGTTCTTCTATGAACTACTGACATGTCTCTGAAATCCCAAGCAAAAATTTAATATTTATTAGCAGGAAATGAGAAATGGTGAAAATAACAAAAAAATGCTGTGATTTCAGACCTCAAATAATGCAAAGAAAACAAGTTCATGTTCATTTAGAAACAACAATACTGATAATTTAACTTACTATAATAACCTGATACTGGCTGGAAAGCACAACGTCTCCCCTTTCAGAAACAGCTGGAAGTTTTCAGATGGTGCAAAGTATCGCAGAGTTGGCTTGTAAAACTGTCATCAGTTACGCCTTTGAGGGTTAAGATATATTTGACGTTTGCACTAATAAAAGGCAGTATTATGTTTTACAGGCACATAGTGCCGACTTATAGCACAATAAAGTAAGTAGGTTAAAATGGTAATGGTAAATGGACTGAACTTATATAGCGCTTTTCCAGTCATTTTTGACCACCCTTGCCCAGAAGCACATCGACATGTGGCAGGAGGAAGCTGGAATCGAACCTACAACCTTCCGATTGCAAGACGACTACTCTACCACACAGCCACAGTTAGCTTAGTTTGTTAAAAAAAATGATATATATATATATATATATATATGTACAGTGATGTGCGTTCAGAGCCCGTCATCATGAAAGAATAATATATAGATTATAGATAATTTATATTGCTATTTTTACTCTATGTTTTGTACTATAAAATATTTATTTTTCATTTAGCTTAATCAATTCTGATTATTTTTTCTTCAAAATTGCTGATTTTTTGCATTTTTCCATTCAAATACTCGGAAGCGCAGCTGGTGAGGCAGCAGCAGCAGCGACCTGAGCTGAAGCTCAGAGGAGCAGCCGTGTCTAGTAGGCGGGGCTACGTCCACCCAGGCCTTTTGCTCAGCTGAATGGTTGCCATGGGGATTGAAGGATTTCCAGGGACTCCCCTAGAAAACTTGCTAAGCCCAGTTCTCACAGCACCATGTTTTGGATTTAAATAAAAATTGCTTAAAGTTGACAGGAAATTTAAAAAAATCACTTGGTAGTTATTGGAAGTCTGGAAGATTAAAACCTAAACACCAACTATAGAGTCTTTAATAAATAAACAATGCTAAGCCTGGTGGCCCGCCAGGCTTATAATGCACTGTGGGAACATCTGATTTCTCAAACATGAAATGCAGAACCAAAGCAATTCTCCAGGTGAAGGAATAACATTAAAACATGATGTAAAGCTCAAAAAAAGTTCATTTTACGTAATACTAGAACTTTTAAAATGATTTTAAAGAGGATCTCATGTATTTTCTTTTTGTTTGTTTTTATTCCTAATCCTCATAAATACCGTAAGGTTCTCTGTATTTACCATAAGTGGTTCAGTTTATTATCTTAGTGCTTTTAAATTGATTTTATTGTAAAACTTAGAGAAATGTCGAGCTATATGCTAAACTGGACATCAATCATATGAAAATGTGTGATTTCTATCACTGAGCCGCACATATTTTCATATTATTGATACTGTCATTGATCAAACATTGGAGAAAATAGTAAAATTATTACAATATGGACATTTTTTGGGGGAGAGGGTTAAACATGATTTAAATTAAATTTTCTTTGTGATTAATTGGATAAATGCACACATGTAGGTAAAACTCTGGTGTTCCAGCTTCAGTAAAATTAAATATGAATGTTTTAAGCTACATTATAATAATGTGTTTTAGGTATATTTCCTTAGATAAACATAAAACTTTAAGGTGGTATTGAGAGTTTTGGAGCATGTTTCTGAATATTTATCTCGTTTTGTTGCTGGTGTTTTTCCTCTCTGCTTTTGTTTTTATTCCCAGCAGGTTGACTTTATTATCTATGTAATATTTATGGCGTCCTTTCTCTCCCAGCTTGTTTCTAACTCCGGTTTGTTTCATCTCATCTTTCCCACCGACGACGTGTGAGGGAAAAACAGATCGAGACAAAGCTGCTCTCCAGACAGCAGCATCTGTTTCCGTTTCAGCCACAATAATCCGCAGCGTCAAACTCTTTTTTTATTTATTGTTTTTTCTTTTTTTGCTTTGGAGAGCGAGAAAATTTCTCTTTTGACGAGCGATTGGTTTTGTCTTTGGGTTCGTGTTGAGACGCTGCGCTGTGGGTTTTTGGGTCCGCTCGGGTCGGCGTGTTGGACCGGATAAGCCTCCGACGGTCACGGCTGTCCGCTCAGGACGGCAGCCTGACAGGTTCATAAACACCTGAGAGGAGAAGAGAGCAACTGGGCTGCTTCTCTAGATTATTTTCGGATACTTGAGAAATCTATTTGACAGCGCAGAGAAATAAGACTTTGGTGATGCTGTTGGATATTTGTAACAGAAACTGCACTGGGATGCCAACAGTAAACCAGAATAAGAGTAGCAATACTTCAACATATTTTTATTCAAGTAAAGGTAAAAAGTAGCTATCAATAGTAAAAATATTTGGTTAAAAAGTCGACTCAAGTGCTGAGTAACTGATCATAGTACCATTTAAACTTTACTTCAGATGGAGCAAAATATAAAGTTTTGGTTTTCTTATGGATAAAAATGACAATAATTCATGTATAAGTAATGAAAATGACTAAATCCGTCAAAAGAAATGTTTGAAAATAAGTTTCTTTCAATAAAAACTTGTGAAACTTTAAATCCAGTAAGAGTAAAAAGTCGCCTTCCTAGAAATTACTTAAAAAAAAAAAGTATTTGGTAAAATGTCTACTTTAGTAACTGATCAAATTATCAATTGTTTCATATTTAAAAACTACATAATCAGACTGAAATATAAAATTAAGTGGAAATGTTGGTGTTTTTAGGATGAAATTGAAAATAACTTGTATAAGTTGCAAAAGAAAATGTTTCCAAATAGTTTGTTTCAATAAAAAACTTATAAAACTTAAATAAAAAGTGCAGGTCTGTGACTGGTGAATTTTGGTTAAAACATGTTTGTTTTTTGATTCAGTGGGTAGAAAATCCAGAAAATTTACTCAGTTAAGAGAAGAAATACTTTATAATAAGATTACTGTAGTAAATGTAAGAGTACAGCATCGTAAAAGTTCTTCTAAAAGTAATTTTTTCCCCTAAAAAAGTAACTTAAGTAAATGTAACTAGTTACAACCCAACTATAGAGATTAATGTGTTTCCTGACTTTAATGTTTGCTTATTTTATTTAACTTTTAATTCTTTATTTCAAACATGATGGCAGTATGAATAAAATGTTCGAGTTCATATTGTTTGTCTTAAAGTTGTTCTGAGACAATTAATCGATTTGAATAATCAACTAATTTAATAATCAATTAATTACACACTTTAAAACAAGGAAAGATTTCTGAGGAAAAAACGTAATAAGAGCATTAAATAAGCCAAAACTGTACAATATTTATACATATTGTGCATTTAAAATAAAGCTCTTAAGATTGTACAGTTTTAGATTCACTTAGGTTATTTAATTAACTGGTTAATGCAAAAAATAAACATCTTAAGCAATAAAATGTATAATTCTTTTATTTAAAAAATTTATGTATTTCTGATGTATAAATTATTTCACCATCTGTTTTTCTTTGGTTTTATTTCTACTTTTAATCATTTGACTTGTTTTAAATTCAAATTTTATTCGTTCTTTGCTCAGCACTTTTGTCTGCTGTTTTTAAATGAGCTCCTTTAAAACTTCAAGGTCTTTTTCACATTACATCCAGTTTCCAGACTTAAATGAGAAAATATCCTGATTTATCAGCGGCTATTTAGCACAATTAAATACGAGGGATGAAAATCCTTTGCCCTGTCTCTATATAATCCACTCTATATTTCAAAATATATTGAGATGGTTTGAAAAGTGAGAAAACAAGCCAATCCTCTCAGATTTTGTCTGATTGTCAGGCGGGACGTGGCGGTAAAAGGTCGCCTGTTGAATCGTCTGATATGAATCCTTCCTGTGAGGATCTGCAGACGTTCCTGTGAGAATCGGACCTTTTTGCAGCTGCTGATGTATAAACATGTTTTTCCTTTTCTCGCGCAAAATGTACACAAACCAGGAGTTTCTGAGTCGGATCGTCTCCCTGCTGGCCTGATGACTCACTGCAAACACTCAGATGTTTAGGTTTTTCCTTCAGTAGAAACATAATTACTCATAATTAATTTCCTGTTTATAAACAATGCAGTTTAGAGTCTTGTATGATGGACTAGTGGGGATTCAATTACATAAATATATTTCAGGTTTCGTAATGAAATGACGTCATGTGACTGACAGGAAATGTATGAACAAGTCGGCAGAGCAGAAATGGAGAAAAAGAAAAACCATTTATTTATGAGAAAATTGTCAAATTAATGGTGGAAGTCATAAAGTAACAATCCCATGCTTTAAATTAGACTTTCATAGGTTTTAAAATAGCAAATTTGTGCTTGAATTGAGCTTGTTTACAACGTAATTTGAACCAGCAGTGATTTGCTATTTCAGGAAGTGGAAAAGTTTTAAAAATCCCTATAAAAAGAGATTTTAATTTTACCTAAAGATCAAGAAATTAACCTATTTTACTCATTTTTAAATTAAACATATACACCTGATATCCGCATGGACCAAAGTCATTCATAAATAACTGTCTCAATGGTTCAAACACCAAATCCAGCAAGTAGTGACTGAGAAATCCTCAGCCTAGTCAAAGCCCTGATCTCTCGCTAGCTGTGTTTCAGAACATGGAGAATTACAAAAATAAATTTGATAGGTGAAATTTTAAAAAGTTTTATGACTTGGTTTTATCAAAATTAGAGTATTTCACAAAACTGCAATGGAATCACTTTTTCACATCACGAGTCGTGATCAACAACCGGATGTTACTACTGCCGGAAACGACAAAGAAGACAACAGGAAGTTGAACTTATTGCATGACTTTAATTGCATTTCGGATTTAATGGAAACACCAGCATTGTGATATTGAGTTTTTTCGAGATTAGGGGAAGATAGAGAAAGTTTTGCGCTCATTTTTAATGGAAACTTAGCTACTGGTGATGCTGTGGTTGGACTTGATAAACTGGTGAAGTTTCTGAAGTTGAAGTAACGTCATTCTACAAATTTAGATCGTATGTCATTGAGTTCATCAAGGTAATGTTTTGTTCAATTTCTAACTAAATTATTGAATCCATACTTATTTATTTTTTTATTTCACTGTTGTTGTTCCCAGCATGTTTAGGCCCTTTACTTCCACACAGGTTAACTCTCATCGATTGATTAAATGGAGCCAATAAACAACTTTATCACAAAAAGGGCAATTCAGTTCACAGCTTTTGGTCACACAACAAAAAGAAGAGAAAAATACAAACCCATGCAGCCATTTCAGGATCAAAACAAACTCTGTCAGTTCAACAAACATTAAAAGACTCTTGTGAAATTTATAAGAGACAAGAAATAAAAAACCAGGATCTTTGGCTACTCAACCAGAATTTAGAAACCGAATGGCTGGAGTAATGATTAGTTTTCTGTTGGGGAGCAACTTAATTAAAGTTTTGGGGTACCAGAGTAAAGGGGGTTGAAAAAATGTCTGGCATTTTTTAAACTTTTTTAAAAATACATCTTTCTTCCAATTCTCACCACTTTGTGTTGGTTTATCTGGTCGCAGTTTGATTTAATTGGATAAAATGACAAAACACTATTAAATGTAATAAATTTAATACATACTAATGAAAGTTAAACAGCGTTTTGAAAGCAGGAATTGGGTTTATCTAAGAGATAAGATGACATCTGGTAAACACTAGAGGGCAGTGTTGCACTGTAAGGAAGTGAGCGCTGAGAATCCAACAATCACAACACCGCCATATTTTTGTTTTTACTCTTTATATTCATCATACAGCAACTCTACTGGACTGGATCAGATTTCCAATCTGTTTCTAATTCCAATCTGGTAAATATTTAAATATTTGGCTCATTCTTTCTAATATAAGCATTTTTGCTACAAATTTAGATGTATAAATGGTATATCTTGGTTTTAACCCGTTGCCTCTCCTGGATGACTCCATGGTATAACCTTCCCTCTGTTTGTGTCTCCAGTTCCTGCTGCTCCTTTTCTCCCTCCCTCTCCTCGGTCACAGCAGGATAGTTTGATTATCTTGGCCCCTGACAGCCCTGCGGTACTGCATGTGCACACTAAATCCCAATTAGCCCCCTCCGGTTTCAGAAGTTTGCTAATCTCTGCATCAGCAAAAGCCAAGAAAATCCCCCCGTGATCGCCCTCCGATCGTTGTTGATTTACAGATTCATAATGAGAATATGAAAGTTTAATTTCGGTCCCTCTTACCTGACTGTGCAAACATTTTAAACCACCCCTTATTTCATCACTTTTCACTCTCAATCAGTTTAAAGGTATTTACACTCCTTTAAGTTTTTAAACTGTCATATTCAAGCAGAGCTGGCCCAAGACATAAGCGAGTTAAGAGGCTGCTTAGGTCCCCCACACCACCAGAGGGCCCCCAGGAGCACCAAGCTAGCATAACTTATATTTAAAATATCATTAAATAATGCTAACTAAATGATATTACACATGGACAAACAATGTCCATATTATTTTTTTATAGTTGGTGCAAAATATAAAAAATTTGATATTGTGTACCAACTATAAAAAAGTAAAAAAAAAAAAAAAAAAACTTTTTCTATTTTTCTTTCCACATGTTCATATCCTACTTGTTAACTTGTTTTCTGTAAAATTATTTACCAGCTGGTGCTACTTTCAAATAAAATATGATGCTCTTAAACACCACTCTGCGTCTTCAAATCCCTTTTTTCTGGTTTCTTACTTTTATTAGGTTAAAATCAATAAACATTACACTGGTATGATGTAAAATCATTACAAATAATGCTAGTGACAACAGGTAGGATACGGCTGAAGAACTTATAAGTGTTTCATATCAGTCGATATCGATAAATATTGATTAGTTTTTTGTATATATCTGAAATACTGCCAAAATGGTGGTGTGACCTTTCCTGTTTTATCCAGTTTTCACTCCATGCCATTGTTTTTTTATTTCAAAGCATTTATGAGGTGAAACCTGAAACTGCTGCCGCACCAGTTACTCGGCAGGTAGTTGCTAGGTAACCAGAGAATGAGCGTTGCTAGGTAACCAGAGAATGAGCGTTGCTAGGTAACCAAAGAGTGAGTGAGATGATTCCAACAATCTTGCTTAGAGTTTGAGCAGCTAAAGTCTTTCCTCTGCCTACATCTCCCAGAATGCTGTGCGGTTCTGGCTTGGAGTTCAGTGAATATTCTGTATTTTTAATGTTCTACCAGATATTTAATATAATGTGAAACTATTGTTTTGTATTAGGGCGTTGTAGATGGAGTACATTTTTGTCAAATTTAGTTTTTGGAGCTGCAAAAGTTGAAAAACCTCAGATTTTGAAATTAATTTCAGAAAATTTTAAGGAATTTGCTAGAATTTGAAAAAACAAATATTAGTAAAATTTCAAACTCAAGATTTCCTAATTTTTTGCTAGAAAATGCCAGATTAACCTAGAAATTTCAGTTTTTTGGCAAAAACTCTACGCGGTCACAGTTTTGTTCAGTTGAATTCACCCACATATTTAATTTAATTTAATTTAATTTGTCTTTGGGATTAATAAAGTATTTTTGAATATGAAGCGTAGATCTTTGTATCAAAATGCTCACTTAGTCATTTGTTTGTTCTTTCACCAACTAGCAGCAACACATCCATTCATCATATTTCTGTTGACATATTTTTCTTAGACATTGCAGAATCCAAGTAATTTATTATTATTATTATTATTATTATTATTAATATTAATATTGTGGCACTGGTTTCTTGGTTGTATGAGATGCGTAACTGAAAGGACTGTCGATTTTATAAAAAATGTTTAAATGAAGGTGATTGCTACTTGGGTTTTATACCTTTTAATATTTTTAAATGTTTACTGTTAAGTGATCAGAAAGGAAACTGAGTTTACAAGCGTTTGGATCGACTGGACTCCTTGATTACCGCGCCTTCGTTGGGCCACTGCAGGCCAAACACGAATGCAAATTTGCCGAGTATTGATCTCGGCTCTCATTGAACCTGACTCCGCATTGTAATGCACAGTTAACACTCTCTTCTTCGCTGGGCTCCATGGAGATTGATTTAGCCTTTTCTTGCCCTATTTTTCACGATTATATTTTGCCTTCTTGGTGAAATAGTTGGAGCGTTTCTGCCTCAATCATCTCTGCGCTTTGATTTCCGTTGCACTCGTCCTCATAAACTCCTTCCTCTCGCTCCCCTGATGCAGCCATCGGATTTGTCATTCGCGTGTTGATGATGCTTTTTCATGCTGCTCTCAAACACAGTCAGTGATGAGATGAGATGTCCTGAGTGTGAACATAAAAAAAATACAAATATACTGAGTTCATATGGGGGAAGTTGTTTATGGAGTAGTTGGAGAAATAAAACTCGGAGCTACATCTGTGAATAATGCAGCACAGAATATGGATTTTTTATTATTATTTCAACACCAGGAGATGAAATGTGTTTATTTCTTAAACATGTTCGTTCTAATTCTGCTGCTGCACCCAACAACTGTACTCAAGTAAGATTACCTCAACATATTTTAACTCAAGAAACGTAAAAAGTAGCCGTCCAAGAAATTACACAAGAGTAAAAGAGTGTTTTGTAAAAAAGTAAGTGATCAAATGATCAATCATTTAATATTTAAAAATTACATCATCAGACGGAACAAAATATAAAGTTTAGTGGAAATTTTGGTATTTTAAAGAACCAAAATGACAAAAAAAAAGACAAAAATCAGAATAAAACATGTTATTATAAATCAGTTTCTTTCAGTAAAAAACCTATTAAACTTTAACCAAAACTGTCTGTTTATGGTGTGTTTTTGGTTAAATCATGTTTAGTTTTCATTCAGTGGGTAGAAAATCCAGAACTTTTACTCAGAGTAGAGATACTTTATAATAAAAGTACTCAAGTAAAGGTAAAAAGTACAATAGTTGAGTAAATGTAGCTATGAAACTCTGCCTGTTTGTTTGCTGGTACTTCAACACTGCAAAACAAAAAAAATTACCAAGTATTTTTGGTCCAGTTTCTAGTTCTTCCCTTGAAATGAGACAAACTAACTTAGAATTAACTTTTCAGCAAGATACAGGATTGTTTTAAGTAAATAATCCCTTAATATTGATTAAATAAAATCTAGTTCTATTGGCAGATTAACTTATAACAAGGGAAAAATGTCTTGTTTCAAGTTAATCTGCCAATGGAGCAACTTTTTTTTTTTTTTTTAACCAATGTTCAGGAATTATTGAATTAAAACAAGCCTCTGTCTTGCTGAAAAGTTACTTGTCAGTTAATTTGTGTTATTTCAAGTTTACTAAGATATTTGCACTATAAACAAGACCAAAAAGACTTGGTAAGATTTTGTGTTTTTGCAGTGTAACTTCTGCAGCAGCTCCTACTATGAAGAGGAAATCCTGCAGAACTGGGAGGGAAAATAAAAACACGTCCTTCCTTCCTTCCTTATACACAAACAGAAACAAAACGCCGCCGTGTTTCTGCGATGCTTCCGGGCGATGATTGACAGCACGGGGAGTGTAACCGTACCGGGGCCTACCGGGCCGCTTTCCAGCGAGTGTCGGCTCGGCAAAACGCCAGCCGGGTCGTGACAGCCCATCTGGCGCCGCATCGCAGGCAGTCAACACGGCCCCCGACGGGACAAACGACGCCTCGGCAGCAAACAGCGGCGGAGGATCGGAAGATAGACACTGGAGCCGGATCAGAATCACAAGCACGTCCAGCATGAGTCCCCAGAGGCTCTGATGCCCATCAAGCTCCCAAAGTGGCTCCTCCAGGCTGAGACGCATTCAGTGGACACTTTTACTGCCGTCTACTGAAATGAATCCTAAATAAAAGCGCAGCTTTGGGGAAAATATGTGAAAGAGCTTAAAGCTGCTGTTCCTCCATGCATGAATCCTACATCTGACTCAGGGGAGTCCAAAGTGCGGCCAGAGGCCTGTTTGCGGGTTTTGAAGTGATTTGGGGCGGCCCTTGATCAGAATTCAAGAGTAGCCCTAATTTGGTTTGTCAGGTCAGGCAGTAAATACAGACAATTTGAAATCTTAAAAAGATGTAAGGTGCGACAAAATTTGTTTTTGTTTGAATTTATTTGTAAAAACATTCACTTTTACTATAATGAAACATTCTCGCTTAAACTTTTCAAAATAAAGCAAGAGTGAACCAAAGAGACACAAAAAATTAAGAATAATGTGATCAACCTGAAAGAAATTTGGATAAAAAAAAAAGAAAGAATATGACACAAGTAAAGCCTGGTGGCCCGCCAGGCTTATGATCCACCGTGGGAAACCCTGATCAAATTATCAGCACAAAAAATGGGTTTGTAGAAAAAAAACTGTATTAACGAGGAGCCTGGTAACGAGATGATCAGCACTGACATTTGACAATCAATCGTCTATGATTTTCTGCTGATTTATTCTTGTTGATCTGATGAAATTTGATCTCAAGACTCGCTGTTTCCTTCAAGCATCTGTTGTTTGACATATCGGATGGATGCGAGGCATCGATCAGGGGTTTAGGTGGAACTGTACAAAATAACTACCAGCTTTTTGCTTTCCCAAGTCTTCATTCCACACGTGAAGTGAGACGCCGTCGTCGCTCCGCGGCGACTCGGCCGTGACTTTACACGATGTTTTCCAAGCCCTGTCCTTGTATCCACCATTCCAGTCTGCAGCCTTTATTGAAATGCATTGTTTGGCCCTGCTGTGTGGAGGCGATTTCATAGACTCATCACCCAGCGCTGCTGCATGAACGATCCTGCACGCCGTCCCGTGTCCTCGGATCCCTGACAGCTTATAGGAAGTTATACGTGCTGTTAACAATAGCAGAGCTTTATAGAAGGGATGCCTACCAAGGCAGCTGACGATGAACATGCACAGGTTGAGCATAAACAACAGTTTTATTGTGCCCTCGGTCCGTAAGCGAGCAGATCGATGCTTCGTTAATCCTCAGGAGGCAGGAAACACAGATCTGATCCGATACAGACGGATAAGGAGCAGAGGGAGAACGCAGGCAGGGTTGGGTAGACACACCTACTCAATTACATTTACTGGAGTGACGTTTTGAAAAAATGTACTTTTATTTTATTTTATTATGAAGTATTTCTACTTTTACTTGAGTAAAATTTCTGGATTTTCTACCCACTGAATGAAAAACAAACATGATTTAACCAAAAATTCACCAGACAGTTTTTATTAAAGTTTTATTGAAACAAACTGATTAGGAAACATTTTTTGTTACTTATATGAATTATTGTCAATTCTGTCTTTAAAATACTAAGTTTTCAACTATATTTTGGTTTGTCTGATATAATTTTAAAATATTACATGGTTGATAATTTGATCAGTTACTCAGTACTTGAGTAGACTTCTTCTTTAACCAAGTATTGTTTTACTCGAGTCATTTTTTGGGCTGCTACTTTTAACTTTAAAGTTGTTTTTTTATTATTACCGTATTTTCCGGATTATAAGTCGCACCAGCCATAAAATGCATAATAAAGAAGAAAAAATCCATATATAAGTCGCTCCGGAGTATAAGTCGCATTTTTGAGGGAAATTTATTTGCTAAAATCCAACACCAAGAACAGACATGTCATCTTGAAAGGCAATAAAAATAGAATAGAGGCAACAACAGCCTGAATAATTGTACGGTTTGCTAAC